>CALNHX010002792.1:0-167727 GCA_940337035.1 Agriotes lineatus
CTTACGGAAAATTATTGGGGTCAGAACAGGAAGTTATATATTCTCGATCATCTTTTGCAGCAGTCTTGATTTGGGCATTATCTTCGAAGATGTAGCTTCTTCGATTCCCCTTGGGCCTTGTGATGACGCTCTCCCGGACACATATTATCAACATCCCATCTCACTTTACCAACTACTAAGATAAAAAAGTGTTTGTTGTATGTACATTGTGCGTTTGAAAAAAGGTACATTGCGTAAAAGTGATTCGGGTTTATTTAACCATAAATTATTAGCGTTTTCTTTTTCTCTTTATTTTTTTTGAGTTGCGTCTTCTACTCTTAGCTATAAAGAACCGTTAGCCCCTTTACTATTTATTAATTATTAGCTTTTCAGGCACTTGCTGAATAAATAATTAATATCATAAAGTGGCTTGTATTCGGAGGACGTTTCCAAGCGCTGAGTTATTTTTATTATTGAGTATGTTGAGTAGTGTTTGTTAAACTGTTGTACATTTGAGCTTTGCGAATATGATCGAATGTCACAACGATCAAAAACAAAGAATTAGAAAGGATATTTTAAGACTTGCAAAGCGACTTTCGCAAAAAGAGAAGAGTATGAAACTATACATTTACTTTGCAACAACTCAGCGACCCATACAAAAGAAAATAAAATACATATAGGTATGTTACATAGATTTGGGAAAGGCTTTCGATAAAATTAACAGAGAACAAGCTGCTAAGGTTTGCGAAGATGCTAATAATAATGATTATAGCACGTTATAGTAACAGCTCAATCACCGTGAGAACAAGACAGGAAGAATCTTCAGAGCTCAAGACAAGGTTACGTACTCAGCTCGCTGTTATTCACACATGCAATAGACAGAGTAACAGACGAGAGTAACGAAAAAGTGAAAAAGCATAAAATTGGACATTGGAAAATGAAAGTTGCTGCATGCGGATGACATAATGATACTAGCAGAAACAAAATAGCACCTTCAACGGAATTTATAAATCCATAATGGGGAACTACATAACTGAACACGAATATCAACATAGAAAAAACCAAATCGATAGTAATTTCAGATGGAAAAAAGTCTCACAGTATCAGGTTAGATGGTAAGCAAGTAGGACAGGTCAAAACATTCAAATATTTGGTAAGCAGCAACGGAAAAGTGAATTATGAAATTGGTGAATAAGTGCCGTCAGCTAGAAGGATGTTTAGTGTGATAAGAACATTTCTTAAAAATAATCGAGGGTTACTATAAGGAAACAAAGGAGCAGACTAGTATGAATGGCAATGATGTTCATGAGGAAAATAACAGGAAGATAAAAACAACCAGAATTGAGCCTGATTCACATTATAGTACCAGGCACGGGCAGGGCACAAGTAAAATTTATTTCTCACGAAAGCTTGTGCATTTTGTCAAGGGGCATTCGTACTAGGTAGTCACCTGCTGGGCAAGCGACGTCGCTTGCACATGGGTTTTTCTTTCGAACAATATTTGTCAAACCCGTTTTGCAAAAAATCGTTTTCTGTGAATACTCAACCCAGCAATCGATAGGCGAAATGAACAAAATAATGAAGCGTCAGCAGAGACAAACTTTTTCATCAGAGATGTGCAAAATACTAATACAATACGTAGGTACGTAAAATAAAGAATGGTATTTTTTACATCTTGGTTATCATTTTTTAGCATGTTATGAACCCAAAAACGTCGGTTTCTTTTTTGGCATCGCTTTGCTTGTTCTTCATCATTTTCTTCGCTTAATATTAAAGCATTTTTTATTAATGTCGAAGTTGACAACATATTGTAAAAGCTCGTAATAAAGAATGACTGAAACCCGTCGCAGTGTGAATGCTTGAAGAAATCCTTGCTCTTGCCGAGCACGTGCCTTGCGCTATTAATGTAAATCGGGTTTTAGAAATGAAAAATATAGGAAGGTGTCAGGTCATTTTGTATTTTAATTAGCCACCTAGGCTTTAGGGCAGCGTGCCCGTATGTTAATCCCTTTTAGTTACTTATTTGGCTTCATCGCCTAATTCCATAATAATGATTTTGCACATATTTGGCCCCAAGCGCAGTATTTCTCGTCATCCGGAGCACCCCTTTGTTGGTACTTTGACAATCGGGTGTTAACGCTCGCAGGATTTCCGAACCTTCTAGAATTTACGCTGTTGGTGTGACTGCGAGGCTTCGCGCTGTCTTTGTCACCGGCACTTATTTGTTTTATTGGGCGCCTCGCCATTGGCTGTCTTTGTCACCGGCACTTATTTGTTTTATTGGGCGCCTCGCCATTGGCTGTCGAGAGTCACGTGGTCGCTTGGTCGCTTTGTGCATGTTCTGTTTCAGTGTGCGGCCATCATTGAGGAGATGAATGTACGGTGGAGCCAGTGAGATCTGAGCGTGCAGGTAGGCTTGATGGTGACATTGCCGTGGCTGAAAAAGCCCACTTCATGATCTAAGTATTTTTGCCATCACGAAATCGTTGTGTGAGTTTATAATTCACGAGTACCCCTATCGACGGAGTGTCTTGAATACTTCGCCCCCGTCTAACCGCCCAGGCCCGGTTATCCGGGTTAAGACAGGCTTGGTGGCGCCCTCATAATTTTGAAGTACCCTATATATATGTCTCAACACGCTTGCCCAGAACGTACCGTGTGACTCACGCCCGACTCCCTGAGCGTTCCAGCCGTGGCCTTTAGCCTGTTTTTAGCAAATCTCAGGGCAAGTGTGCCAGTTTTCCAGGACTGATTCCGTGGTGCGATGCTCACCTTGGGTGGGTGTCGTGAAGTTGTTTTAATACCGTAACAAAGGATTTAAAGATAAAATCAGCGGATGGCTAGGAGACCTTTCGAGAATGAAAGCAGACAGAGCAGCATGAAAAGGATTAGAAGAATGACCTACAGGAAAAACCAGATTAGGCAAACCTCGGAGGAGAAGCAAAGTTAGCAGTAGAGGCAAGAGGAATAAAATGAAACTAAGTGAAGACCACGGCACAAGTAAAAAACATGGAAGAAACTGAGCAGACGGCAAAAATGCCTTACACCGCAAGGTAGAAAGACATAGGATTAAGTTAAGTTTTTCGTCAAACCCATATTTTTGTGTAAAAAATAAAATACATTAGAATACATAGCACAGTTATTTAGAAAAATTGATAATTTCTACGCTTTACAGTCACACGTAAAAATTAAAAAAATATTTCATAAATAGGTCTATTTGTAGAATTTTATTATTATTATACTTCTGGTTGAGTTATTCCCCCCTTTTGCACTGCGGCCTAAAAGACCTATTGTGCATCCCAGTGCTTCACCTTGCCTCACGGAGGTATTCCGATGTCCTCAAAAAAGCTTACTAATGCGTTTAATGAGGTATTTATCAGCAGTTCGGGTTCGATTGTTGTTTCCCCAAAGTGTTTATATCGCAAAGTTATGAGTGCCTCGCAGTCGCACAACCAGTGAATTGGAGTCTCGTCCTCCTCTTCACAGAATCTACAGTCTGTGTTTGTTGCCACTCCTATTGTGTGCATATGTTTGTTCATATAACAGTGTCCTGTAGTTATCCCTGTTATGTGTTTTAATTTCTCCCTTCCATTTTCCAGGAGTGCCAATATCGCTTCCTTGGACGGTTCCCCTATGAAGTTTCTAAATTGTCTTGTTTAGGGTAGTTGTACCAGAATTTGCGATGGTTATCTGGTAACCCGCTTCTAGTGTGCTCCTTGACCATGCTATAAGCTATGTTACAGGTAGGCTCTGGTCCTATCAGCTGGATTGTGGTGGCTGATTTTGCTAATTTGTCTGCTTTTTCGTTGCCTATTATTCCCTGGTGACCTGGGAACAATACTCAGTTTGTTGTGTTCTCCCAGTTGAACCAGTTTTCTGTGGCATTCATATACCAGTTCTGAGTTGAACTGGTTGGATGACAGCGCTTTTAAAGCTGCTTGGCTGTCCGTCAGGATATGTATTCTCTTACCTTTGTAGGATCTCTGCACCATTAATTGGACGCAGGTTAGAACTGCTGTTACCTCGGTCTGGAATACTGTTGCAGATTGTCCCAGGTTTATGTGTATTGCATTTCCTGGTCCCGTGCCGTAAATACCTAGACCTGTTCTATTTTCTGTTCTTGATCCGTTTGTATACCAGACTTCTTCCTTTAGTTTGGTTAGGATTTCTTTCTCGTTCCACTCTTTCCTCTCTGGAAGATATACTTCGAACGGTTTTTGGAACTGGTAAGATGTCTTTATTTTGTCGGACTTCATCTGCAGAATGAGGTTTTCATGTAATCGATTAAAGATTTCGGTATGGTATCCCCGATGTCCAGGATAGCAATCATTCCCTTGTATTTTCAGCCTGTATGCCCCTAGTTCGCTTTCGTCTCTACCCTTAGGTGTAATGGGGGAAGGTTCAGCAGGGCTTTTAATGCTGCTGTCGGGGTTGTTTGACATTGCCCCCTTTATTCCAATGCAGGCCATTCTTTGTATTTTGCTGAGCCGGTTTTTATTTTTAATATTGCTAGCCTTGTGCCACCATACCAAAGCTGCATAAGTTATCGTCGGTATGATGACTCGTGGGAAGAGCCAGTATACCATTTTTGGTGACAGTCCCCATGTTTTTCCAAACATTTTTCTGCAGGTCCAGAATTCTCTTTAGCCTTTGCTTGTAACACGTTCCATATGGTGTTCGAATGTCAATTTGGTGTCTAAAATTACACCCAAATATTTGACCTTCTCCATCATCTGTAATTCTTTTCCGTATAGTATTAAGTTCCTATACTTGATTTTTTTCCTTCTTGTGATTGACAGAAGCGAGGTCTTTTCCGGGTTAACCAATAGTCCCTTGGCTTCACACCATCTTTCCACAATGTTGAGGGCCAACTGCATTGTTTCGAATACTACGCCCTCAAATTTTCCCTGTATGTAGATGGTAATATTGTAGGCCCTGCGTGTACAAGCCATTCTGCTCTAGTTCCAGTAGAAGGTCATCCACCACGAGGTTCCACAGCAGAGGTGACAATACCCCTCCTTGCGGCCACCCTCTGGGCACCGACACTTTCACGGTTGTCTTGTGAAGAGAAGTGGTTATGACTCTGCTTTTAAACATGTTTAATATCCATCTGCTCAGGGTGTCTTTTATGCCTCTGTTATTCAAGGCTAGATGAGTCGAACGAGGTGTTGTCAAAAGCACCTTCGATATCCAGAAAGCCTCCAAGGCGAAAGTGTTTGGATTGTATAGTTTTACCCCCTTACTGACTAATTCAGGTATAAGATTTTCCCGATTGGTAGGCATATTGGTGTCTGTGTAATGGAGAAATTTCCAGTACTTTGTCCCTTATATACCTGTCAATTAACTTTTCTAGCGTCTTCAAAATAAATGACGTCAGACTTATTGGTCGGTAAGATTTAGCCTGGGCCTAGCTTTCCTTTCTCGGCTTTGGTATAAATACCACTCTCACTTTTCTCCAGCTTGCTGGTATGGAACCTAGGGCCAGACTTGCCCTTAGCATCGTACATAGACCTGTGGATAGCTCACCCCAGCCCTGAGTGAGTAGAGCTGGGTAGATCCCGTCTCCATCTGGAGTTTTAAATGGTTCAAAACTGTGTAATGCCCATTTCAGTTTAGTTATGTTTATCACTTGATGTGCTGTCTTCCAGTTCTCTTGTGTGGCCCTGCGTAGAGGTATTTCTACACCGTGATCACTGGCGTTATCTCTCTGTAATATTATACTGCCTGGGAAATGTGCCTGTAGTAGAACTGCCAGTGTTTCTTCCCCAGTTTCCGTGTATCCTCCTTCAGTTTTTTTCAGTGTTTCCACTATCTGTGGTCTGTCTTTCGCTAGCGCTTTTTGGAGTTTTGCACATTCTGGTGTCTTGTCGACTCCCTTGCAGTACCCCCTCCATGAGGATTGTTTTGCTTTCCTCACTTCGTTGTTGTATTTTGTAAGGACTTCTTTATAAGGTTCCCACTTCCCTGTCCTTTTTGCTTTGTTAAATAGCATTCTTGTTTCCACCCGCAACTCTAAAAGTCGACCACTTCACCATGAAACATCCCTGGTTGACCTTCTAGAAGTTGCAGTACAACACGATTCGAAGGCATTTATCAGTGATGGCGTCTGCCATTGTTTCTAATTCAACAGTGTTACTGGCCTTGGAGGGGCAATCCCGGAGTGCCTGCTTGAGGTTCTCTTTATATGAGCTCCAGTTGCAATTTCTGATATTCCTGTACTCCAGGTCGGTTAGCACTGGTGTCTTAATGTAAAATCTGATGTATCTGTGGTCAGAGAGCGATGGCTCTTCAGATACATGCCATTTCTACCATGTTTGCCACAGTTGTGGTGGCTACAGTTATATCAATGATCTCTATTCTAACACTAGTTATAAATGCGGGTTCATTACCTAGATTCTGTCAGGACATTTTTAAAGTTTACGAATGTATGAGTTATTTATCGATTTTTCAAGATTACTTCGTTTATATATATAGCTTTCTTTAATATTTTTCAGTTAAATTTAAGTGTGTTTTGAATTTTGCGCAAGTTTTGGCATTATTCCGTCACGCAGCTGTGCCCTCGATGTAGGCTGTGGCTGAACACGTGGGCTGTCTTCGCCTCGCAGTCGTTTGGGGCTGCATTTCATCGTGTTTCTTGGTTGAATTTAAAATGCCAGTCTATGGGAGCAAGTGAGAGACTTTTGGAAGTTTTTCGCTCCATCACGCTGTTTGCGTTGTCGACACCCCGCCTGCTTGCTGCCGATCGGCAGCGTAAAGCGAGCCGGTTTTGTTAGCCAGTAAGGAGGTAGCTTCGGTTTCAGTCAGTGAGTTGCTTGTGCAGTTACTGCGAGCGGGTTTTCGAGTGTGGTTTTTCGCCGCCCCCGCGGTCTTGGGGTCGTGGGAGGCGGCGCGGCTTCTTGCCGAGTGAGTCCGTTTATGTGGCGCGTTTTCGCGGAGAACTTTTCAAGCCGTTAAGGCGGGCAGTTGTATGTGATCTGGTAATGCGCCGTTTAGTCGACCAACGTCTCGTAATCTCGTGCAGGCATTTTACCACTTCTACGTGGGATTCATCGCACCAGGGCGTGCAAAAGGTCACCCTGTTTGTCTCCAAGTGAGCCCCGTTGCCCCTTGGGCCGTGTCGTTTCCTGGGAAAGTATTCTGGAGTATGCGTCATCAGCAATTGCAGCTGTAGTCTTTCGACTTGCCGAGCTGTGAAGCGGAGTTCTGCCGCCGAGTTGAGAGCCAGGTGATATTAAAGGTAGCATGTACTTTATATGTTAGCCGTTATATCGTTGCTATGCGCATTTAATATTCATCCCTTGCATTTTGTCAGCGTACATACATCAAACAAGTAGAGACACTCAGCCAAATGTTGAAACTTGTCTAGAGTGCCTGGGACAGTAACTCGGGGGGTATTTCTAAGCTTGACTATCAGATGGCAGCACAAAGTTCTACCAATCAGAGCCAGGTATTGGCTGTGCTACCAATCATGATTTGATCAAGTAGTGGCGCCATCTGTTAGAACTATCGGAAAATATCCCCCAGGAGCCGTTCAAGGTCATCCAAATCGGAATTTTGACATCAAAGAAGCCGACAGTGAGTGTCTCTACTTGTTTGGTATATGTACGCTGATTTTGTACGCTAACGGTCATAATTATATTTTGTGTAATGTTTAATGGCCACTATCCTGTTCACGCACTAAATTAACGCCAGTGGTCCTATTTTGTTCCAGACTTAATAGTAATACGCTAATTACCGTCTATGATATTGTGTTGGTGTATTTGCGGACCATATGGGTACGTTAAATCAATAGATCGGTGTGTTATATGTTGCCTTGTGTTTTCCTTGCGCCTGTTCCATGCTTATTTTCATGCTAAGTTGTCCGCAGTGTAAAATCGATGTGCGGTGGAGCCTGGAAGAAGTTGTAAGCGTCAAAGGTAGGTCAGGGCGCTCCGTCACCAGTGCCGGGGAGTCGCAAGACTGCACACAGATTCTACTACACTCCGTTTAGCTTTTGGATTTTTGGCCACGCGTACAGTTTAAAGTTAGGCTAATTTGTTTCTCGGTTTCTCTGCGGGCTTACCTTCGCATTTTCGTTCATATTGATGGAACTGGGTGGTGCTCAATCTAATTTATCACTGTTTACCATCTATTAGGCCGTTGCCCGTAGGTTATCTCGTGTTGAACCACCCCTTGCTTCACTGAGTCTTGTCAGCACTTCTTGTTACGGGCAGGGGGCAGCGGTCCTACGTAAATTATTTTCCCAAATTTGAGAGATACCGTTCACGCCAGTCGTCTAGCTTTTTCGTGACCATTCGCATGAGCTGGCGCGCTGTCGTAAATGTCGTTTTAGACCGTAACAATTCATTGTCAAGAGCCTATTTTCTAGAAAGAAATCAAGGAGTGACTCACCTCTGGGGTTGGTGTTATTGCTTTCCCACTATTTGTAGAAACTATCTGCCAATTTTGAATTTGATACTCTTTTCCAGTTTTCAATAAAACGACACAAACCTAATTTAATCCCTTCTCATGAGGAGGGTATAACTCAGCAGGAATGGATTTCAAAGAAAAAGTATATTTACATGTTTGTTTCAAAATGGTTTGGCACCATCCTATATATATGAAAAGGTAAAAGCATAATATGACTTACATTAAAAAAACAAAGTTTTACATCGTAACTCAAAAACTATAGGTGTCATATTAATTCTTACCAGATTATATTAATCTATGTAAAAAAAGTGCATAAATAATGCGTGCTTTATTTTTTTACATTTTGAGAAACACATGAACTGTGATGTTGATAAGAAATGTTGGTTTTTTCATTTTCAGCCATAGTTCGGAAACCAAAGAGATATTCGAATTCTGTTTGCACCATGTAGCCATCAAAAAGTTAACATAATATGCACACCATATTCTCCTAGCTGTATTAATGAAAACTATTTCCATTTAATCTCATCGAAAATGGGACACTGTACACTTCCATCTTATGACTATTAAAGTGCCGTCGTTGTGTTTAATTCTTGTAACACTACTTTACTTTATGCTCTGTTTGTTTACCTAGCTAACTCAGTTTGCTATAAGAGATTACCTTTATCTCAATTGTGATTACAGATAAATTAAAGCAATAAGGCTCCGGAAGTTGACGCAATCTTGTTCGTAACACTAAAAATATATGCTCCAAGCTTTTATTTAAATAAAAACCAATATGTTCACAATCAATGTAGCAGAAGTACAAGCAGTTTATTATAACGTTACTGAGTATGTAAAAACATAATATATTCTACAGAGGAAGGAATTCTGTTGATTAAATGCTATAAAGACTTCAGTTTACAGCAAGTATGTGGGTTATTACATGCTCTGTTGTTTTTTCTGCTGCTTCTTTTTCAATAAAATTAAGGTTCATACATTGCATTTTAAAATAAACGCATTTACACATGGCGTGGCGTACCCTTAGAAACCAATAGTAACAATCAAGTCCTCATGGGAATGGGAATACCACATTGCGTATTAAAATAAATTCACTGTATATATTGGCTTTTAAAGACACATCTAAAACAATTTAAAAAATCACGATTAAACCCTACCATAGTTTATGCACAAAATTTCGGTACATCTCAAAATTTTTCAGTAGATTCAGTTAGAACTTTTTCCCACTTTCCAGTGGCTAAATTAAAAAAAAACTAGAAATTCTTATTTCATAATTTGTACATCCCATACCATATAAATGTAAATGCTTTTCTAAATATATTTATTGAAAAAAGTTACACGATTATGCAAAAAATATCAGTAATTATAATTAATAATCACTATATTAACATGCATACGTAAATATTACATAAAATTCAGGAATCACTATTTGCTATTGTTACAGTTTTTGTCACTTGCAACTGATTACATTTGTTTTGTCATTTTTTGAATAACATTACTGTCTATAGACAAATTAAACAACATATTTTTTGTGGTGTATCTTTCTGTGTGAAGCAAACCAATAATAGTTGTTGAACTTGAAAGACGATTTCTACTTTTAGTTTTCATCATATTTATGATAGATAGTTTTTTCTGCGTTTGCGGACGAATGCAGCAAACATAATAGGCAAAGAACAAATGTACATAAAGTATCTAACATTTCCAAACCATCTCCATAATTTAAACCTCTTGCATTGTTCCAAGTGTCTTTATTATCAGTAAAATATTTAAATGTTATTAGCATTATATTGTTTTTTCTATGGTATTACATAATAATCTCCATTCACTGTCAAGGCCTTGCAGTTCATTACTTCATATTATATTGGGAAATACTACTGCAAAGTGAAAAATAGTCATTGGTTTTACACTTTTAATGCTAGTAGCAAGGTCCAAAAATTCAAATTATTATTATAACATTATTTTGCAAAGAAAATCTTGCAGTTACCTGTTTATAGCTTTCTATATAAAATTCAAAACAAGGAACTTAAAAAAGCGTATTTGTTTTTAAGTACTTAATTTCCCCAAAATAAATTTCTTCAAGTGGTAGGAAATTATGAGGCTTACCAAATTCCACTTCAGATAACGATTTTGCTTTACGTAAATCAAACAATGATTATAAAATAGAAGTGACTCTTATAAATGTTGTGAATTATCAGACTGGATCGGTTTTCTCAGTCATAAAATTATGAGAAAGCCGATATTGAACAAAGAAGGTAAAATTTCAGTAGGATTGGCAACACTGACTACTAATGACGAACCTTCTACACTCAATGTTTCTTTCGTACTTAATCAGCTACTTCCGGCAACGCTCTAAAAACTTCACTCACGAGTAACTATTACAGTATCCATATGTACAAACTGGCTCTATATCGAAAGATTGTTAATTATGCACCTGAGCTCATGTGAAGCTGGGTCAAATCCATTACACCATTACCTAGTTACATTAACCGCTGTATTTACAATTAATAGAAACAATATCTAAATAGTATGAAGAGTTATAACCTTATAACCAATACATATTTACTATCACACGCTATTACTAACATTTAAAAATACTTATACCGTTGCAATTATAGACTTTTATCATACTAACACCTTGTAGTTTCCTATTTCCTATGTTAGATCTTGTGTGTGAGATAAAACTATTTTAACTTATTATTTACAATTACAAATTACTAGTTTTTCCTGAAAATATCAAGAAAGCGGGCCATGCCAAGACTCATTTTGATCTTGAAAGTGTCACTTTGCAAGACTAGTTACTTTTGAGATTTTTGCAAAACTAGTCAGTTTTACTTTACTTTACCTAGGTGACCGATCACCTTCACCATACGCCTTCATGTCATAGAATTTTATTTTTAAATTTTTCAAGAGATTTCAGAAAAATATGTAGTACATTACACAGCATGAAAGCGTCTATGCTTGATTCGGAGGCTTTGTTCGCGTCCTCGTATTCTTCAACTAGCCTCCTCATCCGCAAGTACCACTTTCATGCCTTGTAATGTAATATACTATTTCTTCAGTATATCATCTCATATATGTAAACAAATAATTTTTCTGTATTAAATTCTATTCACAAACAGCAACTATAGGGCCTTTCTCATATACAGGGTGTCCTGCGACTCAATGGCCATACCTCGATGAGAAGAACTTTTAAATCAAAAATGTCTTTACAACATATGTTGTTACAGCACGAAATGGCCTTTATGACCGGTTGTCAGTTTGTTACAGCACGAAATGGTCTTTAAGACCGTTTGTCAGTTTGTTACATTACAGAATGACTTTTACGACAAGACGCCAGCTTGTTACAGGCGGAACTTGTCGCTCCGACATTGACACAACACAAAATTGCAAAATTCTCAAATCGATTGTCCCGATCTCGTTATGATGAGCTGTAACAAAGGTTGCCGGCTATAGCACTCAGTGGATAAGGGGCGTTCTTTACGACCTGAAATTAGGGCTACGATAAGGTAAACGAAATACAGATGTTAATTAGTAAGGGCCACCACGTTTCTGTCTAAATCGGGAAAAACACTATAGGTGAGCTCATCCAGAAAGTGGAAGAAATGGCCTACTTTTCTAATTCAACCTTGGCAATGCTTAAGCAGCATACACGAACAACCGAGTCAAACTTACCTTGATTTACTTTCTCTTAAAGCTGTTTGAATCCCATCGGAAAAATACACAAAATACATATGCAATCAATGAAAAACACAAAAAATGAACTATGTTAATGTAGAAAAATGTGTGGGACAATAAACATTAAATGGATTACTCATTATAGTTAAAAATATGCGAAAAAAGTTAGTGAGGTTAAATGCGCAACATTTAAACGGTAAAATTGATGACAAACGATGTAACTACAACCAAAAACGGCAACAACTTTAAATTTACATAAAGAAACTGCTTTATGACAATAAATCTTGACGACAAATGCTCAAAATTAACTTCAAGGTGGTAATTTCTGTTCAATGTCTTAACATTTAAATGAACGACAGCGCTACGTGCCATGGAAACACTTTGAAATCACTTCACTGTATATTTATACGCGTTAAAATTACTACAAGAGGCCACAATACCTTTGAAAGGATTCAGCTGCAATGGTGACGTTGTCCAACCAAACTGCGAGTCGTGTCCAAGCAATTACCTCCAAAATACCAAAGGAACGACAGGAACCTGCACAGGAGCGATAGTCAAACGGGTCTGAACGGCATTACATCCCCACGAAGGGTAAAAATTAAGCACGTAGGAAAAGCAGGGTTACGATACAATCCACATAACTTACTAACGATAGTTTAGCATAAAAACGAGGTTTCCATTTAAAATCCGCTTGAAGCGTTATTGGAGATGTCTGCTCCACGATACGGAATTCCTCTGCTAAACATTACCAACACGTCACTTAACACAGGGCTTGACAATAGCTACAGTATAGTTTCACTACTTTAATTTCGTTTTACGTGGCGAGGCGCCGTCGCCGCGGAAACAACAACCAACACTTGTGGACGGTCAGATCCTGATTGAATGCTCCAGGTTGAATTCTAAAGCCAAATGACTACGCGCACGCGTTACTTAATTTTGTACTCTCTCTAACTCATGGAAGCATATGAATGACATCGAGTTGTCTAACATATTTTCACTTACAAAGGGGAACCACCGGCAACCAAAAGCCGGCTCTACGGCGTCGAAAACCCATTAAAATATTATAAGCGACCTACGTCATCCAGACGGGGAAACGAAGCAAAATTTAGAATGGCAATGATATGTCCGCTGCCCAATGCTTTATGGAACAAAGGGGTCGGGAAACGCTACTGTATGCGATAAACAAAATTAGGTTCCGAAACACAACTAAACTTTCAATTTAAATGTAAATGAACCGGGGAAACACCAGAATCTAAGCTACAAATGCGGAAAAACGTGAAATGCACAAACTGCCCGTACAATGTCCTACGAGACAAAGGGAAAAAAAATTGCCGTTCTTTGTCTTGGTGTGTCTTGAGAAACAAAATTGTGATATCTGTCATTTTGTATGTTGTTGTCTGTCAGTGTTGAAAGTTTCATCCAGATTCACACAAAACTTCGGATTTTATAGTGGATTCAATAAAGTGTGTAGCAGTAGTTGTTAGAAATGGAAAAAATTAAACATCGGGCAGTGAATAAATTTTTGACTAGGGAGGGTGTTCATTTTACTGAAATCACTCGAAGGTTAAAACAGTTTACAAGGATGCTCCGCAGTCAGAATCCACTGTCTGTCGATGGACAGATAAATTTAAGCGTGGCAGAGAGAGCCTAGAAGATGATGTAAGAAATGGAAGACCTGCAACGACACAGAACCCTGAAATGGTTAGTTTTGGAAGATAGGTGAATTACCGTTAAAACGATAGCCAAGACTGTGAAGATTATTATTTTCACCGAATTGTCTCCATAGCTGAAAGTTGGGTCGATCACTACAACCCTGTCACCAAACAAGACAGTATGGAGTGGCGGCATTCCAACTCTCCTCCAAAGAAGTTCAGGGTAAAACATTCAGCAGGCAAAGTGATGCTCTCAGTTTTCTGAGATTTTCACGTCGTCTTGCTTATAGATTTTCTCAACAGTGGTAGTACCATCATTGGGGCATAACACTGCAACCTTTTGACTAAATTACGAGATGAAATCAAAATTAAACGCCGCAGACTACTGCAAAAATGGGTTCTCTTGCTGCACGATAATGCGTCCTCTCACAAATTCGCTATAGCGACATCAAAAGTGAAGGAAATGGGCTTCAAAGTACTTCCGCACCCAGCTTATTCGCCAGACCTGGCACCCTCTCATTTCTTCTTGTTCCCAAATTGAAAGCTTACCTTCGCGGAACGCTGAAACATCGATGGGCCAAGTGTGTTGATATGTCAGGCGACTACATAGAGAAGTCCTAATATGTATTTAACATTGCACAATTAAAGCATTAGTAGTTTTTGAGAACGGCAAAATTGTTTCCTCTTCCCTCGTACACTCAATTGTAACAAGTTAGCATTTTAAATTTAGCAAATCAAATACACCAAATTGAGATGTTAATTTTTCTTTGATTAGAACGTTCTATTTAGCACCCTAGCAACACAGATAAAACAACTAATGATCACGTTTCTCCTTGCTAATGCTGAACTACGTGCATTTAATTAATACAGTACTCTCTCAATTTTACAGGAGCCGATTACTCGATTTGCAGGTTAACCATACTGGCAACTATTTCAGATACAGGTAAATTAGTCCATAATGTATATACTGTAATGGTGGTGACCCCTCCAACTGTTGTTAGTTTTATTAATTTAATTTTGCACCACACATTGTTAATAATATAATATTAATAAGTTTATTAATTAAGAATTTTCAAATGTTGAACTGAGTAAAAATCAGATGGTTCTAATTTTATTGCTTCAAATTAAATTGTATTATGCCCTCTCTTTTATTTTATCTGACTGCAATCATCATTTAAAATATGCTAGCTCCGGTAAAGATTCAACTCTCATCAAAGGGTGGCTTCATGACAATTTCTATATTAATTTACTTAAAACGGCACGCCACTGCGTTCCCATTCGATTTTACTACGCAGCCGCGCAACTATGAACTGGTATCAAATGTACAAAAGGGTTCCTAACCTCGCATAACATGTCGTTTGATTTGCAAATTCTAACTTTTGTGAACGTTAAATCAGGTAAATATTCAAATAATTTTATTTTGTCGGTTCTAACTCCTTTTGTTTTAGCCAAAACCGGACCTTGATTGTTAATCCGACGCCGCTTGGGTAGATTGCATTTGTTTGGACACTTAACCTCACAATTTGGCTTTTAACTATAATTACTGGCAAAATAATTCTGCTATCGGCTCGGATACGCCTGGCCTCTGCTGCTTTCGGTGTTATCTCGCTGGTATGTAAATTTCCGGCTCCTCAAGTTATTATTTAGGTTTTTACAATACCTTTATTGTTTTTGTGAACATTGGCTTCCTCGGACGGGCGCCTGAGTTGAAATTCCTCTGAAACTCGCTGTACCGGGTGTTGGGGTTGCTGGTCTTGCTGCTGCTGATCCCCACGATGCTCTGCAACGTCCACACGGTCCTGGTTACCCTTGGTTTAGCTGGTGTCGAACCCGTAGCTGCCTCATCGGTGCCGATCCCAAGATCGGACGCCTCCACTTGGTGATGAACTTTTTGTCTTAGAAAACGTTGCCCACACTTGTATAGAAACTTCAAATGGCGCTGATCACTGTGGTATAATTTGTTTTCATGCAAGTAAATGGTAAATAGGAGAAATCTTCAATTAAACACAGAGCAAATTTAGGTGTGAAATGAAATAATTTATTCAACTGTTTCTCTCCCCTCAACGGTTATAAACAATTGCCTATCTACTAATACATTTACAAAAACCGCTTAGTTCAAATACAGTACATTTTATCTTAATTATTATTAACAGTAACTAGAACTACACAATTATTATAAACTAAATTACAATGCACATTGGTTCAGTCTTTAAATTGTCTGTTGGTGCACTGCACTTTCTATTAAATGTTCTTATTGTTTATTCACGTATGTTTATTGACTCACTTCCTTTTAGAATGTTTGAATCTCATGTTTGTTTTTCACCAAATTTTAACAACACTTAACTGTCTATTTTTCTTGCATATTTTAACAAGTAGAAATAAGGACTTGGTAATTTCTTCTTATAGTTATTAATTTGCCTTATTCATTTGCTCTATTGCAATATTATCATTCCTTCGCCTCATACCTTTTTATAATCGTTCACAAAATGTATTTTAAATTGGCTAACATGAATTCTATGTTTCATACCTGCACGTAGCAAACCTCTTTGTGTTAATTTGATTTTATTAGGCACTTTATTCTGCCAAATATAATAATTACTTTACTTTAAACTCAGATTACAACCCTGTGAAAAGCCGGCTGTCTTCTTAGCGTTTCTAAATTCCTTCATTTATTTGAACACAGGCATTTCAAATTTGTCAAATGCAGTTACTGGATTATAATTATAATGATTTTAACATTGCGGCCAGATACAACATCTCTACTCTGTGCTTAATTTACTTTTTACATCACACTGCAATCAAAGCAGGGGCGTAGGGCCCAATACCATCTTAATACGTAGGTGGGCTGAAAAGTAATGCACACATGCTTGTAGAACGCGAACGCAATGACCTACGGAGACGCCCATGATTGCATTTGGAAGCTACATCTTTCCTTTAAGCGCATGCCAAGTTTGAAGGAGTTTCGTTCACCAGTCTGGTTTTTAGTAGCGGAAGTATGGAGACGTGTTCCCGTGCTATGTCTACGCGACTTAAACAGCGCGCGGTTAAAGAATTTTTAACTGCTGAAAACGTGATTCCTACTGAGATTCATCGCCGTTTAAAGGCCGTTTATGATGACGATACTATTGATAGGACTACTGTGATCGATGGGTACTAAAATTTCGTGGGTTGCGATCCCGGAAAAGCCGTAATTGATGACGAAAAATACAGCGGACGTCCAATCACTGCCACAGACGATGAACATCGCAAACGCGTCGACTATTTGATCCAAAATGACCGGCGGTTTACGATGCGCTTTTGAGTGATTCGCTGGTCAGTTTGGACCAAATTGTCAACGCGTTTGCGATGTTCATCGTCTGTGGCAGTGATCGGATGTCCACTGCGTCTTTCGTCATCAATTACGGCTTTTCTGGGATCGCAACCACGGAATGTTATTACACATCGATTCACAGTATCGTCACCATAAATGGCCTTTAAGCGGCGATGAATCTCAGTAGGAATCACGTTTTCAGCAGTTAAAAATTCTTTAACTGCCCGCTGTTTAAGTCGCGTTGACAAAGCACGAAAACACGTCTCCATACTTCCGCTACTACAAAACGAACTGGTGAACGAAACTCCTTTAAACCTGGTATGCGCATAAAGGAAAGATGTAGCTTCCGAATGCAATCATGCGTGTCTCTGTAGGTCATTGCGTTCGCGTTCTACAAGCATGTGTGCATTACTTTTCAGCTCATTCACGTATAATGAGTTTCAATTTATTTTTATTGATTTGTTCTGCCTTTAAAAACATTTACCTATATGTCTATGTTTAGCATTTTCAATTATTCGTTTACCCCCTACTGTATGTCTAAAAAGTTAGCGATTTTTAATGATTGTGTTTAGAACATATGTTAATCCGACATTTGGAACTTCTACCTTTACAATACACTCTCGAATTATGGTCGAGTTGCAAAGACATTCTGTATGAGATTTCACTTGTAAAACTAACTAATCTCCCTGCGTTGGAATTAAAAAAAAAGATCAACTTAAGGTGTTCTTATGTATGAGTGCTCATATGTGTAACTAAGTAACTTTTTCGTGTCACTTGGTATTGACAAACAGAGCAACTATAGCGTTTTTCTCCTGTATGAATCCTCATATGCGTAACTAAAGTATCCCTCCGTGTTGCTTTGTACTGACAAATAGAGCAGCTATAACGTTTTTCTCCTGTATGCGTCCTCATATGTGTAACTAAATGATTTTTTCGTGTGGCTTTGTATTGACAAACAGTGCAGCTAAAGGGTTTTTCACCTGTATGCGACCTCATATGCATAATTAAATGATGTTTTTGTGTCGCTTTGTATTGACAAACAGAGCAGCTATAAGGCTTTTCTCTTGTATGTGACATCATATGTGAAACTAATTCACATTTTCGTGTTGCTTTGAACTCACAATCAGAGCAAATATAAGGCGTATCTCCTGTATGATTCTTCATATGAGTAATTAAACTATTTTTTACAGTTGTTTTAAATTTGCAAATAGAACAATTGTAAGGTTTTTGCCCTGTGTGAGTTCTCATATGTGTAACTAAATTACTTTTTTGTCTTGCTTTGTATTCACAAACGGAACAACTGTAAGGTTTTTGGCCTGTATGAATCATCATATGAATAGCTAAACTACTTTTTTGTGCGGTTTTGTATTTGCAAACAGAGCAACTGAAAGGTTTTTCCACTGTATGAATCTTCATGTGTGTAACTAAATTACTTTTTTGTGTTGCTTTGTATTCACAAACGGAACAGCTATAAGGCTTTTCCCCTGTATGTGATCTCATATGCAAAAGTAACTCACATTTTCGTGATGCTTTGTATTGACAGACAGAACACATAAAAGGCTTTTCTCCTGTATGAATTCTCATATGAATAACTAAACTACTTTTTCCAGCTGCTCGGAATTCACAAACGGAACAAGCGTACGGTCTTTCCCCAGTATGAGTCCTCACATGTATAACTAAATTACTTTTTTGTGATGTTTTGTAGTCGCAAACCGAGCAAATGAACGGTTTTTCCCCTGTATGAATTCTCATATGTGCAACTAAATTAGTTTTTTGTGTTGCTTTGAATTCACAAACAGAGCAACTATGAAGCTTTTTCTTTGTGTGAGTTCGCATATGTGTAACCAACTCACTATTCCATGTTGTTTTAAATTCACAAGTAGAGCAACTATATAGCTTTTCTTCTGTATGAGGCATCATACGTGTGATACTTTTAATGTTTTCTTGTTTGATGTATAGCTTCGAATCAAAATCTTCATTGTTTTCCATGTTCTGCAATATGAACGATGCCGTTCCTGTAGAACTACAAGGTTTACTATCCATAATTTCTTGTTTGACGTTCAATGTATGTTTAAATGTAAGACTTCTTTGTAATCATATGTGAGCTAATAGACGTTAAACATCTTCATACCTACAACAAAAGCAGAATGTCATTAAACTAAACTATTATTTATTTATTCTTACTCATACTGACAGCTATACCTTTTTATGGTTACAATAAAAAAGATGTAAACATATCTAACTAAACTCAAGAGTAATAAATAGTATACTAGGTAGTAAACAAGTATAAACATTAAAACCTACTGCACCAGCAATTTAGAAATATTTTCAGTAAATATTAAAAACTACTAGAAAATCATTCTACAGTTGTGGAAATTATGTAGTGCATAAATTTGGTAACCCCGCGGGGGTGTACATTAAATATATTTCAGGTTTTTCACCATTTGTTTTAAATGTTATGACATCATCAATATGTTTTTAAAGGACACCCTATATTTTTACATTTATAGTAAGTTTTAATTTGTTTTTAATGGTGTAAAATTTTAAATTTGTTACATTAGAAAAAAACACGGCCTTAATGTTCGTATAAGCAGTGAAGATTAATGAAATTTACAGAGTAATTCTAGTTACCTGGGTTTGAAACAAAAAACTTAGTTATGATCACTCTCTGTGCCAATAATTTCAACATAAAAAAATTAATGTACTATCATCACAAAAGAAACCCATTTTAGAAGTATTCAACTGGAAAATCACCTATCTCACATCAATACACATTAAAAATGTAATAAAAACGTGAGTTTGAAAAAAATCGTTAGCGCCGTTTTTAAAAAAATCGAAAAAAACTGAAAAATCACAAGAGTAAACACCTACTTCCGGTTATGCGATTTTCTTCAAAATCTTGCTGTCGCATCTACATAGTACACAAAACTTATATATGAAGTTTCAACGCCATACCTCTTTTCGTTTTTGAGATATTCTGTTCACAGACAGATAGACAGACAGACAGACATACACAGACAAACCAATGAACAGAAACATGTTTTTTGGGTTCAGGGAATTCTAAAACGTGAAGATCTGTTGAAAACTCAATTTCGAATTTTTGGGGTGAATCCAATACTTCCTTTATTGTAAAAGGAAGTAAAAAAGCATTTAGAACCTAGATTCCAGAGCTGTATATTGGACACACAATTTTTGTTAAACAACTACTAGTAAGTAGTAAATTACATTTGAGGTATTATACCAGAATTTGCAGAAATTGCTTGAAATCGGTAATGCCTAACATTTTTTGCAAAATCGGGACATTTCCGGACAGCGTTTCGTGGCGGGACAACTAGCTCCAAATCAGTACAATCCCGAAAAATCGGGACGTATGGCAACCCTACTCAAAGCTGTGTTTTCTTAAATGGAAACAATAGTTGGCTATGGCATTACCAGAACGGTAATTTTTTACCAATTACAACGATATACAACCTGGGATGATTATTTAAAAAAATGAAAGAGTTGCCTGCGGCTTTTAGAGCAAATCAGGACCTACAAAACTAATGGGTCATTAAGTAGACTAATCTATTTTTATATTTCAAACAAAATGAACCATTTACTTTTAAAAATAACAGCACTACAAGATAAGTATCAGTTTAACAGATTATGTCAATTGTCAACCAATAATCCTCAGCAGGTAAAAAGTTTTAGGGCAGTTTGTTATATGAGTTGCCTAACGACTTATGCCGCAGAACAGTTAAATGAAATAGTGTAAAATACATTTTTGGCTAAAATTGTGAAGGTTAACAAAGAGATACAGTGGTTCTCGATGAACTTTTTGTTTCTTAATAATTATAGAATTTGACTGGCTTGTAAATTTTTTTTACAACCGACCAGAAAATATGCAGTTTCTGGAGAATATTTTCGCCAGAAAATAACGCTTTTATCGCATTTCATTTGGAACTGTACTACATTTCTTCATTCAAAATCGATAAGAAATGTGGTACTTCTATTATTAGTAACACTTTTATACCTAGCAACGGCAATTCGTTTTACGTTTGGCAATACTGAAGTGTGTTGTTGGTGACACTGTAAGTCTATGTCAAATTCGAAGTTAGTAGGTTAGGTTTTGCGTCAGATTTGGCACAGATTGACGCAAAACCTAACCTGCTAACCTCGAATTTGACATAGACTTACAGTGTCACCAACAACACACTTCAGTACTGCCAAATGCATAACATCAACTGGAGCTGCTTATTGTGCTTTAGTACATAGGAATGAGTTATGCTCATCTTGGTTATGCTTTGACAGTTAGTGTCACTTGTATGTAACAATTTAATATTTTACATTTCTTATGAAATGCGATAAAATAGTATACTCAACAAGTTACAAAAGTGGTTTTGCTGAACTCATATGGCAGTTTAAGTACTTGCTAACGCTCGTACTCAAACACGTCATCACTTTTCTCAACTTGTAGAATAATATAGTATTGCCGGTCCCTGATTCCTTCATTAATATGGAAACACGTTTGTGTTATAGTTTGGATAAGTCAAATAATAGATACTAATGTCATAATTTTTGTGAGTTTTTGAAAGTGAATTCGCACGTTTGAAACTATGGACTCGTACGTCGTAAAAAAAATATTGTACGATACATGACAGGAACGAGTTTTGCAGGTCTCCCCAATCTACTTGGTTTGACCTACAAAACACTACTTTTTGGTCTTGTAATGTAAATTACTATTAAAGACTAGGTTGTAATGTATTCATTATGAAATAATAATATAAAAATCGTAATAATTAATTAGCTGTGTCCTTTATATCTATAACTACATAAAGTTCAAATTTTATTAATTTTAAGAGTCCCTTACTGCAAGCAGGTATGCTTCAAATTTATTGCTGAAGTCAGGAATGTCAACAAAAGTTTAGTCTATTTTAGAATAATTTAATGTTGTAGGTATGACTGGTTTGCGAACATTACTCCTTAGAAGCCTTAAATATTAAGGCTGTGTGAGGCAGTCTCTTTTGACTTCCTGACACTGGTCGACCTTAGAAAATTCTTAATTTGTTTTAATTTAGAGAATGATCATTGGCATAGACTAGATTGGATGCAATACGCATTATTATAATTAGCATTATTTTATTACAAATTAATTTCTTTGCAAAACTGCCCACTTATTTTTTTTATTAGTACGAAGGAAATTATTTTTTCCCAGTGCTTATTTGGCAAAGCCATTAATTAAGCTAGAAGATCAGACGACAGTTATGGCTAATTGCTATGTGGAAATATGTTTGCCAAGTATTTAAAAACCTTTCAAAGAAGCAAATGTTGCTATTGCATGATAATGCATCTCTTCATACAGCTGTTCAAATTCTGCAGTATTTAGCGCAAAATAAAATCAAGACCATCAAACACCTCCCCTAGGAATAGTGATATATAATGCAAGATTATCAATATAAGCTTAACATAAAAGTTAGTGCATATTTCTGACAAATTTTTGGGGGAGTTAAGTGTTTTATGACCACTAACAATATTTTCCCATATTCAAACAACAATTAAGTACTTATATGCTTACCTGAAACCTGTGAAGTAAATCTGCAGAATTAGACTAGACACCTCATCGCTATTACATAAGATACTTGAAGTTTTGCCATGGAACTGAAAGAAGGGAATATTCATGTTACAAATGCTTGTTAATCAGCTGGTTACTGAAATATAGATATTTACCAATACTAATACTACTATACATACCAAATGCGTTAAAAAAATACGAAGGGTCAGTATTTAGAGCTTACAAGATTTGAGAATGGTACTGAATCTACCAGATGCATGTAGTGCCTCCGATTTATGAGGGTCAGACGAATCAAATCGATAAAGACGGAGTTTTGCACATTTTAGTTTATGTTCTAAAAGTTCGTCAGTACGTTGTGCAATTACTTAATCAAAGTTCTGTATCAATAATTCATACTATTGATAAATGGTAGATATATCATCCTCAATCTTCCGCAAATGTCTTATACCAACAAATGAATTAAAACGCCGATGAGAACTAGCACCTAAATCCGAAACAACATCGCCATTTTGATGCAGCCGTATTGATCTATTCTCTACTCAACTGCAAAAGAACTACTCCATAAAAGTAATAAAAATAAAACAAGCCTGAAGCCTGTATGACTAACAAGTCCTTGCATAATTTCAATTAATTATTCAATCATGGGTTAGATAAAATAAAATATACGGTACCCCCCCCTTCCAAGAAAAGCGCTCTTCGGTGCTTTCCAAGAATACTTCGACAAAAAAAAATCCAAAAACATTTTTGTTCGCCTTGATCATACCTCAAAAGTTAATGTTGCTTTCATTTTCGAAAAACCTATCGTATGAAAACGTTCCAAGACTTCAGGAAGGTTCCTGGCGACCGAAACCGTGTACACATACATACACCGCACAGCGCGTTTCGGCACCCCCAATACGAGGGAGGAATCTACTGGGCTGGGGACTTCACCAAAACGCCCGCACAGCCGAGACGGAGATTTGGTATGGTGGGTTCATTAGTCGGTTGACACGAATTTTAGAGATATTTCACTCAGAGTGGTTTTCGATATGAGGAAACTTCAATACGTCGCGGCGTCGTACACTTCGTGTCGAAGTAAAACCCGCAGTTGTTGAAATCACAAATAACACTTGTAGCGTAGCGGTTCATTTTTGATACATTTTTGCGTTAAAAAAGTGTCGTAACGTGACATTTTTTAACAAAATTATAAAATTGTTTACGCAAACTTGCGTGCTATCAACGCTTCGCTCTGATTTCAATTAATTTCTCCGATAATCTGTCAAACTTTCGTTTCTTGATAGTTGTTCAACAAAACCTGTTTTTTATGTAGTTACAAGGACTGTTATTAGTGATGGAGGGTGAGAACTTTTGAGTGAGAACTCGTAGGAATTAACTGCTGCACCTCCCTTTGGCTCGTCCAGTCAAACTTTCCTACTGGTGAAGGAAAGTATTACTTTACTCACGTGTTGCATAAGTAACTATTGTATAATAGATTGATTAATTGATTACATTAAATTGTTTGTTCTATTATTATAACATGAAGTTGTGCATCTAGGGTTGGACCCCTATAAAAAATGTCACCTGTAGTAAGAATCCTAAAGGCCGACATCAGAGCTGTTGTTTCATTTAGTGTGGACGCTTTCATAGATTTTCTGGACGCTCTACAGAACATATTTGTGATGGCGAAACAAGGAAGTCTCAATTGTGAGTTAAAAGAACATAAAGTGGAACATGTGACCTGCAGGATTATTCCAAAAGACCCTGTAAACAAATTTATTCTTGACGTAACATATGAGACACTAGCAAATTTACTACAAATATATAACTTAATAGTAATGAAAATCAGCCATTTAAAGCTTGTAAAGTGTAATTTCGAAAATTTTGGTAAACCGATTGTTGAAAAGGTTAAATAATCAGAAAATGTTCGTCTTGACTGTCTTGACTTAATAATTTTTAATACGCTGCGATGGGAGTACGCTAACGATAAATTATTATGGGAACTCCTATTCAAGTTTAAAATGTATATTATCATCGAATTGCAAAATTTGATTGACGCAGACAAGCGGGTAAAATTGTACATGATCTAATTTATACCCTATTGTATACATGTTATGTAAGAAGTTGTAAAGAAAATATGTTTAACCAATATGCTTTTCAATTATGCAAAGAAAATATCCTAAACTTAGTGCATACAATAATAATACGAACATCTGCTATAACCAGAACTACCGTTTAGGAAGAGTTTCAAATTGAATTAGAGTGGATACTGGTAAAATTCGAAGACATTTGTGCAAAACGTATTGAAAAAGCAATTGCAAATTTGTGAATATTTTAGTAGGCATTCCAAATACCCAAAACCAAATGTCACAAAGAAGTTTTAGAGAGTATCTAGTTTGTCGGAATTAGTTCGAGCAAAAAAGTTTTCAATTTCTAAAACGTGCAACAAAACATTATGTAAAGCAGAAATAATAATTGTATCTAGTTTTAAAAATCTTCGTATAATTGCCCTTCACAATAATTTTTTACAGATATTTACTGTGTTTTTAAAAAGTAATGATTTTATTTCTGGCAAATTTTTTTACTGCTTAAAGTAAGTTGAAGCGTATAATGTTCCAAACTTTTTAAAGAATTTTACAGCACGTGAACAATCATTGCAAGTTAACTAAAATGTCGTTAAAAGAGCGTTTCCTGTAAGAATGTCATAATTCCGAAAACAAGTAGAAATGAGTTGGTAGTCCAAAAGCAAAGTATCCTTACTACCTGAAAAATTTTATTTAGAAAATAGGTCGTGTACATTTTCGTAGATATAATAAAGTTTGACAGAAAGAGTACGAGAAAAAGAGAGAGACCATATAAACTCATGACAGCAAATAACAAATAACAATATAAGATCGCCAATGATTGCTTATTATTCGATAATTGATATTCATAATGTTTATATTTCTAATATCATTTGTAAAGAATCAAAACTATCTTTACAGGTTTGTGAATAAATATAAAATAGTTGTAGTGCTAGCAAGTTAATTGAATGTAATTACGTGTCTGGCAATTTCAGGTGATTCCTTCTTGCCCATATTAAGCTGAAGAAGATAACGTATAGCAATTCGTAATGAGTATCAAGCACGAATCAACTGATAGTCAATTACATGATTCGGCAGCGACTATCTTGCCCAACTCAATAGGTATCAATCGTAATGAAGTTGTTTGGAAGATGCCTATTAAGGAAGAAATCATTGAAGATCCTCGTAGTGGTTATTCCGATTTGAATATTACACAAGAGGAATTTATAATAAAAAGCGAATTTAACAGAGTACAAAAGCCTGTTCAATGTGAGATATGTAGTTACGATTACATCTCAAAGGAAAGTTCTAGCTTTAGTGAAACAAGATTTGTATGTAGTTTTTGTGAACACAGAGCGGCACCAAGAAATAATATACACACTTTCAAGAAAACTCTTGCGAAAGAAAAGCCATATATTTGTTTCATTTGCGATTATAAAACGCCACGAAGAAAAGATTTAGTTACACATGTAAGAATTCACACAGGAGAGAAACCGTATAGCTGTTCTCTCTGTGATTTTAAAACGGCACGCAAACGAAATTTAGTTGAACATATAAAAACTCATACAAATGAAAAACCCTACTGCTGCTCTATTTGTGATTATAAAACTGCGCAAAAAAGACATTTAGTTATACATACGAGAACTCACACTGGAGAGAAACCTTATAGCTGTTCTATGTGTAACTTTAAAACGACGCATAGACAAAGTTTAGTTACACACATAAAAACCCACACGGGAGAAAAACCGTATAGCTGCTGTATTTGTGATTATAGAACGGCACAAAAAAAGAATTTAGATGTACATACAAGAACTCACGCAGGCGAAAAACCTTACAGCTGTTCTTTTTGTAATTATAAAACGGCAAGGAAAGAAAGTTTAGTTCCTCATATGAGAACTCACACAGGGGAGAAACCTTATAGCTGTTCTATATGCGATTATAAAACGACACATAAATACATATTAGTTATACATATAAAAACCCACGCAGGAGAAAAAGCTTATAGCTGCTCTGTATGCGATTATAAAACGGCCCGAAAAGAAAATTTAGTTGCACATATAAGAACTCACACAGGAGAGAAACCTTATAGCTGTTCTATTTGTGGGTATAAAACGACACATAAATACCTTTTAGCTACACATATTAGAACGCACACAGGAGAGAAACCTTTTAGCTGTTCAATTTGTGATTTTAAAACTGCACGAAAACAGAATTTAGTTCTTCATAGAAGAACTCATACAGGAGAGAAACCTTATAGCTGTTCTATTTGTGATTATAAAACAGCACGAAAACAGAATTTAGTTGTACATCTACAAACTCACGTAGACGGGAAACTGTATAGCTGTTCTATTTGCAATTACAAAACGGCACACAAACAAGATTTAATTAATCATACACAAAACCATGTGGAAGAAAAACCGTACCGTTGTTTTGTGTGCGAATATAGAGCGGCATACAAAGGTAATTTAGATGAGCATATCAAAATTCATACAGGAGAAAAACCATATAACTGCACTATTTGTAAACATAAAACTGCAAGAAAACGTAGTTTGATTCAACATATGAACACACATACTCGTATTATTGGTAAAACACCTTACGCCTATACTGAAAGTAAATATATAGCAATAACTGATGATCAATTGCAAAAACGTGAAGATACACACTGAATGCAGAGCTCACAATTAATCTGTCTGTGAATACAAAACCATATTCAAAACCCAGCTTGTTTCATATGTTGAAGTGCATTCAGTTGCAAAATCTTGCCGTTGTTCCATTTGCGAGTTTAAATAGCAGGCTAAGGTAACTTATTAGATTAGGTAAGGTAACATATGAAAGGTTATAGGTACTGGAAAAGAATTATATGGTTCTGTGTGAATAGAAAACAGTTCATAATAATAAAATCATGTAGCTTGTGGTAGGAAGCCTAGTGTAGAGTTTTCAGGTGTAATTCTAATAACTGTTATCCAAACGACAGCACCTGTACAAATACCAACCGGGCTTAGCTTTGTTTAACCCTTGAGACTGTTTGACCAGTGACTAAAGCATGTGGCATGCAAGGTAATTTACTTATCTACCGAATGATACCTACCAAATCTGGCCATAGAGATTTAACATGGGAAATAGTTTTTGCATAATGAAATTTCATAAAAAATTTTAAGCCGTCAATATGACATTAAACACAGATATTTCATGGAAATTCATACCTATATATTTTTTTGGAAAATTTTGAATGTCTGGGTTTGGCGGTTAGCACTTGATATATGCAGAAGAATTCAAAAGAGATACATTGCAATTGTCTTTTTGGAAATTCAAAGGGCACACGAACGTTGTTTAGTTCATTTAACAAAATATATAAATGACATCTTTAACAAACAAAATACACAAATTTAAAATAAATGTTAGATGGAGCTTTTTGTAGATCAACTTAGGTTAATTGTTACGTGTAGGTTTTCCACAAATTTTTTGAAACTGTAAATATTGTATATTGTACAAACAACCTAGAGTAATTTTTATTATATACCTACATAGCCTACGTGAATATGTGCATTTATACATTATATAATTTTAGCAGTGACGACTGCAGGAACAAACAATTATTGTTGTTAGGTAGCTTCAAATGTTAACAATAATTTAAGTAAACTTGTTACTGTAGTTCAGTAGGCGCATAGTATACAAGTGTATTGCTATGTCATAAATTTTGTATAATAATTTAAGCAAACTTGGTACTGTAGTTCAGTAAGCGCATAGTATACAAGTGTATTGCTGTTATAAATTTTGTATAAAATATTTGAAAATATATCATCACCAGTATTTAGTCAGTAAAATAGTGTCGCTACTTTTAATTACTTTTAGGGGTTAAAGATAATTTAACAAAAAGCTTTCTTATAAATAATTTATCAAATACAATTACATAAACCAAACAAGTTGTATGAAAGTTCATAACTCGTAACTGATGAGGTGAGGTTTGTTTCTTGTTATGTCTACAGGGAGCTTGGGTATTACATATTCCCAAAATGTATATTCCGAAATATTAATCCTAAATTTATAGTAGAAGGTGTAACAGAAGATGTTCACAAATATTGGGTGCGTTCAGCCGGAGCAGCGCTGTCTCAGCGGTCGCTTTTTGCTGACTTGCAGCAGATGCGAACGGCTGAACGACCTTGGTTAGCGAGCGCTATGTTTACAAACAGAAATGTCAGTTATGTTGAAATTGCGTAATGACGTATTTTTGCCAGGACGGCCAAGGCTGCAAAATTTCGATTTAAATGTGGAAGAAAATAATGAGAATGAGGATGGACCTCACGAAGAATTTTGAATTTGAGCATTTAACTCTTGTCAAAATTAGACTGAATTTTTTAAATTACTATTCTATCACATTTTAGTGGCTATTTGTTTCAATAATTTCAAGAAACTACTGATTTTGAGAATATGGTCATTTTAATTTCTTAATTTTTTCGGTTTTCCGAAATGTGCCTCTACAATTTCGCCGTTAATGCAGAAATGCAGCACGGTCATTTCAGGCTCCATTTTTAAAATTTAAAACTGCGCTTTGCGGTTATCTACCACCACTCTCGCTGAGTAATATAGCGGAAAGGAAGCGAAAATAAATTTGCTGGAAAAAATGGCAACCGCTGACCCAGCGCTGTCGCTCAGCAAGGCGTTCTGCGCAATCGCCAACGCAGCGCTGCCTCAGCGCTGTCCCGGCTGAACGCACCCAATTGACTTAGAAGTAGTTCGAATAAACCATGTTGGTCTAATATGTCCACAATTGTTTGAAGATAACATAAATTAAAATTATTCTTGGTTTTCTGGTCCTGGAACTGCTATGATATTTACGTATTGGCATGTAAGGCACTAGGATCTCACACAACTATTTTGTTCAGATTGTGTATGTATCTGTGTATCTGGTCTATATACAGGGTATGTAGAAGTTAGTGTTTCGAGAGCTTTGAGACAAAAATATTAAAACAAAAATAAAAAAACATCTTTATTCGGGTAAAGTACTCTTTCTGTACTAAATGCGCCAAAATATAAAAAAAAAGTTGTTGACGATGTAAAATTATGGCCCTATGCAACTTTTAGAATTATAAGCTTACTTTTATGAAACCTTGTTTATAACAAAAGTAGGTACTTCATTTACACCACAATTTGTGCTTTTTATTAAAACGGTTTCATATAATATTTTCAAAATAAACCTAGAAATAACCTAGAGTGAAATAGACAAATAGATTTTTTTCTCCACATAAATGCACATTTCTAATGAAAATACTTCTCATGCCCCGCCTTAGCAGTTCTAGGGTTAAAAAACAATTTATTTATTGTCGAGTGTATCGTCACATCCCTCCTTTCTGGTATATTTGTGCCAGGATAGATAATAATTGATGTTACCTTTATAGTAATACCTATCATAATTGGAGGATTTGGAAATGTATCTAGCTTGTAAAAGGTGATTTTTCCTTATGTGGTAACAATTCTGGTAGTATATGTCATTTTGTTTTTCATAGGGTGTTTAACATTTTTTCTTTACACTTTTAACTAATTCTACCTAAGAAAATCAGTTGTTTGCTGTGATGATGCGATTAGATCTAAGAAGAGGCTGCGCTAAACGTAATACTATTATTCATGGTTTGTTTCCATTTTCGTTGCAAACTATAATTATTATTGTAGCTATTGTTATTATTTGTGCATAGTTACGAACCTTGAATGCATGGATATGTTAATAATTTATGGTGAAACATACCAAAAATACAGTAGAAGCTTCCTGTGTTTATGTAGAATAATATCTTAATGGGGAAGATTTTCATCCACGACTAGGAAGTGGAGGTGGCAATGATAAAAAGTTTTATTAAGGTATGTTATCATAAATCGTTTTTTATAAGTAGCCTACTACTTAAATAAGTGTCATCAAGGTGTTTTGCGATGAAGCTGTAATGTTCCAAATCAAACGTAAATAGTAACAAACATGGCCACTATGCATTTAAAGCTGATTTAAAATAAGTTGTTGTAATACCCGAAGTACCCTCAACCTCCTTTTTGAAAATAGCGTTGTTTCATTTCATTCAGTAGATACTGTTTTTCAGTTTTAAATAATATCAAATAATCGAAATCTTGTAAAAACTAGATAGGTACCAATTGTAGGAAAGGCAATTTGCTTAATAGGATGTAATCTGCAATTTGAATGAACATGTATAGTAATTTGAACAAGCTGAAAGTAGATTAAGCAAGATTTTCACCATTTTAACCTTTCGGCGGGCGCGCTATTGTAAAAAGTACAACAGTCAAGAATTTTCGCAAATTGCATGCATAATACGCAAGCGACGGCCAGTAAACTTTAGGTATTCCTTTATTGTTTTATCTACCAGCAGCACATAAACGACTTGCGTTAATAATACAATGCAACTTTATAAAATATTATATTTAAAATCCTATATGAACTTGTCGCAGATTATCATATTAGTCAGTTACTTTATAAAATTATTATAAACATTAATTTGTTGATGAAATGAAAAATTACACTGAATTGGGTGTTTTAGTTTACCTAATGATGCTACAAGAGATACTTGGATAAATATCATAAAAAAAGAAAATTGGACCGCAAAGAAACGTAGTGTTTTATGTTCACAACATTTTACTGCGGAATGTTTCGACAGATCTACACAATTAAAAGTACGATTATTGTCTACTGTTGTGCCATGTATAGAAGTGAACAGGCTAAAATTGTAGTTTGTAATCTATCTCCAATTGAATAGAAACCCTAATAGGGAAATAGAAAAATCTCAAAATACAATTATTTAAAATATGTAGTGAATATATTCTAAATTTTGGAGTAATAATAAATTAAATTGAATTATATATACCTAACTTTTTTACAGACTCGGCTTGCAAAAATTATTACAACAAATATTTAAGAAATAGTAATTTATTATACAAGACGATAAAGTTAAATTTTATCTACGAATGAATCGTTTAACGTCGAGACGAAGTCGAGACGTTAATGATTCAAGAGTGGATAGAAATAACTTTATCGTCGTGTATAATACAATATTTTTTTCTATAGCAAGAACTTTAACAATTTCAAAAGAAAATAATGACAGTCAATCACATTTCAAAATGTCAGTAGCTAGATTGGGTTGCTACGATAATACGAAGCTGTCATATTTAATTTAAACAAAAGTTAGAAAATTAAATTACTTTATCTATCCTTGATGTTAAAGTGCTACTTTATCTACCCTTGCTGTTAAAGTAAAACTTGACCTTTTGTTTTGAGTTGATAAAAGCACACTTTAACATGTGCTATAGAAAAATATTTGTTTAATTGTATGGAACTTGTTGTCCCAGTACTAAAAATAGTATAGCACGCCACTGGCCGAGCGGAAACACCTATCCGCCATATTGAAAACCCATCGCGGACCAAACGTGCTTGTTTAAATGCTCTTTCCTCCCTCCTATTTATTCAAAGCGTATTATTTAGGCACAGTTGCATACATTTTCTTTTATAGGTGTTGCAAACAGGGTGTTCATTCTGCATAAAGATGCTAAAGAGGTTAGTTTTACTTTTTATATTTATTTATCAATAAAATATATTCTACATACAACCCAAAAATATATTTAATAATAGTGTTCGGAGATGTCTGACGTTACGGTGCCGGCGTATATAAACCTGCTATTAATTGTCATTGAATAAACTTTGAAGGTCATTTGCTCGTTTTACACTTCTGAAACAGTTCGTAGTAATTTTTCTTAAATCTTGTAATACTTTAGTAAAATGCAATTTTTTGTTGAAAAGGATTAGCGGTAAAACGTCGTTTTGAATGTATTACCAAATACTGTTTCAAGTTTAGAATGTTTAGAATTCAGGTAGGCGATTTTGTAATGTGGATGCTGGTACTTCTTAATAAAGAAGTTACGACCATTGAAGTAATTCAGAAACACCCTGTATATATTTTAAAATCTTAAATATACAGTGTGTTTCACTTTACATGGAAGCACCCCTGTATTTTCTTTGTTTTTGTATGAATCGATTTGAATTTTTTATCAGTTGTACAACTCACCATGTCCTTGAACGTAAAAGACGTTATTAGCCTGGCCAACTACGATCAAAATCATAGGTCGCATTGTCAATATTTTGCATCGCGTTAGAGTTACAGCAAAAAGTTATTAAGTAAAGTTGTTTAGAATCAAAAGAATACCCCCAGATACCGATTTTAGTTTAATAATTCAAATTTTTAATTTTTATCCATAAATTTGTCAGTCCCTAATGTCAACTTTTAATTTGGTATCAAGTGGTGTCATGGACAAACAACATTTTTACTATTGTTGCAAACGTCATTAGCTTTTAATAATGGTTAAATTCCGTTTAAATGTTGCTGAGAAAGTAGAAATAATTAGAATTACTGGTGAAAATGCAAGATCCAATAGAGAAGTAGCTAGAATATTTAATGGAAGCCATCCAGGGCGTTGTTACGGTTTATTTTCGCTTTGGTTGAATAGCTATTATTTTCTAATATTCGAACGCACGCAGTTACTAATGTCATTCTGCGAACGTACCTGGCCTGCGCGAAAGATGATGTGTCAAACGCCAAATCGGTCTTCTGTAACCAGAACGCGCTCGAAGCGGTCGTGTTTTTCCAGACCCGATGCCAATGCTGAGGTTATAATTTTGCACGTGGCAGAATTAATTGTCGTAAACGTTAATTTACGGAATTATCAGTTTGGTTTGATGTTTATTTCTTGGGGACGAAGTGTCGCTCGCGTGTAAAACCATTGTAAGATGGGATTTAATGGATCGAGGAACAACGTGACGCAGTTGTAAAATAACGGCCTTTCAGTTATGAAGGTAGGCACCTTAGATTTGTTTAAATAGCTCGCTAATGCGTGGGTATTTCGCTCTTGATTAGCGCTTCTAGTAAAGCTGCAAATTCTGGGCCGCATTCGATGGAATTTTACATGCACTCCGCTTGAATTTGCACACCTGTTGGATGGATTGCACCGGTTCACGTGAGCAAAGCCGTGATCACATTTTCAATAGAGCAACACACCGCCGAGCTTTGACGTTGTTACATCATTACTGACTTGCTAGGGAATCTACGAACTATTGTAATCAAGTGTAGAAGAAGCGAATGTAGCATTTGCTTTGATTACTTTTGTAAAGAGCAATTTCCATACTGCAACCGATGAGGTACTCGTTTTGTAAATGGTAGATGTAAATACCGTTTGATTTTACAAGCGATGGCAGCGTTTTGCCATGAAGAGCTTCGGTGGTAAGAGTATTATTGGCTAATGTGTGAAAGGCTGAATGTACGTAGAATGAGCTGCTAGTCATTAATATGATTACTTTCTTCATTACACAAAATTAAGGTATATTGCCATTACATATACATATTTACTGTTTGTGTAACCTGCTCGCTTCGCGATGTTTGAAATGTTGCTTGCTTAAATAGTTATTTTTGGGGTCATTTCACCCTATTGCTGTTCGCGACTTTAATGTTCGAATATAATTTACTTCTTACTGTAATTCATACTTTACATTTACTAAAATTATTGCATGTGAAATTTTATATTTTAATAATGTGGGTCATGGCCATGATTTATTATAAATTTTGTGCCTCTTATTAATTGATACGAAATAAACCAAATATACTGTCCGTTTTCAATGTTATGTTATTGGTTGTGCTCTTGAAGCAACGTTGCAGGTGGTAATAATCTTAGTTCGCCATAGCAGATTAAATAGCAGAAGTTAGGTTGCATTCCAACGCATCCCGTACGATTCCAGTCTTAAGGTTTGATATACTGGTTCGTAGTAAATTGTATTTTTTTGGGCTTTGTCAAACCTGGCGCCTACAAAATTAGGCCTTTTACATTTAGTGGTTTGTTTAATTGTAATAATTGAATCCTACCACTCTCCGATAAAACTGAGTCGGCCATTGAAATTTCACTTAGGGATACATAGGTTATTTGGACAATAACCGCCGTGCTGTTGTGCACACTAGATGTTTATCCACCACCGATTTTGCTACTGGGTGTTCAGAATTTAATGCCAATGCTGAATATTTGGTATCAGCGTCCACCTATTTATCCTGGAATTGTTTCAAAAATTAATCAACTTTTTAATGTAACTGGAAATGCTGTTAAGCCCAGACCAAGAAGAGTAGTTAGAGAGCATCCCTTGGACGAAATGATTTTGGCGGCTTATAACGCTAAACGTCGTACTAGTATTAAGAGATATGCCATTAAATGTAACTATTCCACCATGGTAAATTTGGCGCTGCTTGCATCATGAGAAACTAAGTGCTAGGAAAAATAGGTGTACTCCCTGTATGCCTTCCATTAAAAATTCTAGCTACTTCTCTACTGGATCTTCACCAGTAATTTTAATTATTTCTACTTTCTCAGCAACAGTTAAACGGAATTTAACCATTATTAAAAGCTAATGACGTGTGCAACAATAGTAAAAATGTTGTTTGTCCATGACACCACTTGATACCAAATTAAAAGTTGAAATTAGGGACTTGGACAAATTTATGGATAAAAACTAAATATTCGAATTATTAAACGAAAATCGGTATGTGGGGTATTCTTTTGATTCTAAACAACTTTTTTTAATTACTTTTTGCTGTAACTCTAACGCGATGCAAAATATTGACAATGTGACCCATGTTCTTGATCAATTCATACAAAAACAAAGAAAATACAGGGGTGCTTCCATGTAAAGTGAAACACACTGTATGCTAGTTGAAGGTGTTCAAACCAATGACGGTTTGTATTTAAACAGGAAAAGCTTTGTTGGCGCATATCGTACCTTTAAATCAACTTCCTGGATTTAATTGCAAAAAGTGTCGCTATAAAAGTGTATTTGAGGGCTCTCCACTAGCTACAGAAGAGACGGTATGCCGCTCTTAAATGATGGAACAGTCCTATATTTTTGAGCGCCAACAAGTTTTTATATCTCACAACTAGATAGGTAAAGAAAACTTATAAACATTAATATATGAAGCTTAGATCATCATAATTTCTGAAAAATTAAAAGACAGCAGCAACAAATGGAAAGAGGCAAATATGATTTATTAATTATTGTTTTCATAATTAGTACCGATATACTATATCAATATCACGCATTTACTATCAACAAAATTAAAACGCTAGGTAAATGTGCACAATTAAAAAGGGGCACTCCACACTAAAGTTATTCTACAAATAGATACTTTATCATTTAAATATACTTAACAAAGGTGACCCTAACGTAGTACAATTCCTATCGAATGTATAAGATATCAAATTTTAAGGTAGCGAAATATCAAGTTAATCACTACTTTACTTATCTGATTACGCTTGAGTTTTATGTGAGTATTAGTTTCTCATAGCTAGAAACAAAGTTCGCAGTAAACAGAGAGTATCTCCACATAGCTTACACGAGGAACAGCTACTGCTGACAGCGAACATCACTTTAACTGTCGGCCGAGATGGAGGTAGTAGCACGACCTCTTTTCAGCCTTGATTGTAGTTGGAAGATATCCCCATGAATAATGTGACTACTTCGCCCCAAAGTTGACGCTACAATTTCAAAATAATACGTCGATAATAGAATCAAGAGTTTCTAATAGCAAATTAATATCCACCTACCTCATATAAAACAGGCAACCTTTATCTGAACAACAATCTTTTGTGTTTCCTTAGTCTGATTACCACAGAAAATCGATGAACAGGAAAGCTCTTTATTTTTCCAGCCAAAACTAAACCTGTTATTTTTTCTCCCACTGTAACTGGTAACTCAGATATTATTTTTCAACGCTAAAACTGCGTTTAAACAATCGACCGTTTATTCATGACCATGCATTATGTAAACTAATAAACCAGTTTATTACGCTTTTTACACGTAACAGCTTCTATGTCATAATTTAGAAATTACAAGTAATGGAGTAAATTACAAGTAAAAAATCACGACGATTTGAAATATTGCAATTTTTTATTTCTCGACTCTATTTCTGTAACAAATAAATATACCCAATTTATATTTTCTCAGTCGCATTTCTCTGAAAAAGCTGTTCAGATAATATGCAAACTATTTTCTTTCAGCTGTAATAATAGAGTATATTCATATTCAAAGTCTTCGAAAATGTGACTCTATATACAATTTGGGGCTAAATCACCCTTTCGGTTTTGGATAAGATCATAGTTTCATGCTCGTTAGCATTGATTTGGACTGAACTGCACAAGTCCACGAAGTCTGGATACTGCATATCCAATGTGGTATTTGTCGATGTAAGGATTTTTCTGTTAGAAATTTAAAAACAAATTGTCAGATACTTTTACAATAAATAAAGAATTGCAATGTCCCCCTTTGGCTACGATAAATAAATAATAAGACCAAAATTACTCACCACGAGAACATATAAAATATATCAATCATTCTTCTTTGTAATATTTGTACACATATTCTTAGATATATGCAGAGGTCTTAGATATGTCATAACCATTTTTACAGAGCAATAGTTTAAATAAGGTTGTTAAAAAAAGTTGCAGTTGCTCAAGGTTTATACCTTCAGTTACACAGGTAGCACATACAAGGTAAGTCCCAGAAAGGATGCAATCCCACATCGTGGTTGACGTTGGTTCAATATAAACACGTCAATTTTGTAAAACTGTATAGGGACATAACCAAATTACAAATGTGTTTTCTAAAAGTTTTGTCCATATCATAGACGTTGAGTTAAAATTCTTCTTTTCTATTATTTTTAAGATTAAAATTTAAAACGCTACTAATTACTTACGAGCATGATATATAATTTTGTATGGAGAATAAACTATTGCCTCACAAGCAGGGCGATTTTCGGTTACGGGTGTAATTTTCTTATTAGAAATTAATCTTGCCCAAGAGCAGATCCAAAGCTTAAGGAAGGCGAGAAAAATCAAGATTGTCAAAATATTAGAATGCGTTTTCTTTTCGATAAGTCAATTGAAAGAATCTGGTGTGATACACTCACACAACTTTCTTTTACAGTGATCTTATAATCAGCCAAAAACTTGGTTTTTTAATTTTTAAGCATTTGTCAATAATTTTCGAAAATTACAAATTCTACAAAAACGGTACAAAATAGAGTGTTCGTTAAATTTTCTATAAAATTTTAAGCTGAATTCAAAAATGCAATAATATACCGGGTGTTCTTTTTAAAATAGGAGTTAATTAAAAAAATAGAAAAAAAAGAAACCCATTTTAGAAGTATTCAACTGGAAAATCACCTATCTCACATCAATACACATTAAAAGTGTAATAAAAATGTAAAGTTAAAAAAAAATGTTAGAGCCGTTTTTGAAAAAATCGAAAAAAACTGAAAAATCACAAGAGTAAACACCTACTGCCGGTTATGCGATTTTCTTCAAAAGCTTGCTGCCTCATCTACATAGTACACAAAACTTATATATGAAGTTTCACCGACATACCTCTTTGTTTTGAGATATTCTGTTCACAGACAGACAGACACACTCACAGACAGACAGACCAATGAACAAAAACATGTTTTTCTCCAACCACACGAATAAGACGCCATATTGTCGAATAATTTTGTATAAAAAGTAAGTCATTTCGGGATGTTCACCAATTACCTTGGCAACCGTACACTTTTCGATTCATATTTGCACTAGTACAAAAATGGTCGCAAGATAGGGTTTTACATGGTAAATTTTAAATAAAAAACAAACGCTTCGGCAATATTCGGCAATCGCCGTCGTTATTGTTTAATTTTCCCGTATAGTTTTTGTTTATTTGCGCCATGACAGTTCTACAATATAACCTACAATGTTTGATTCTAAATAATAAGTCATATTACCGAATTTATGAGTAGTTGGAGAAAAAATAGTATGTTTCATTCGTGCAAAAAATGCGTTTTCGGGACGCGTAAGACTCGCCGGACTCCGCTGCGCGTCGTCCGGCGATCTGTCTTACTTGTCCCGAAATCATGCATTTTTTGTACTAATGAAACAAATAACTATTTTTGGGTCGAGGAGACTCAAAAACGTGAAGATCTGTTGAAAACTCAATTTAGAATTTTTGGGGTGAATCCAATACTTCCTTTATCGTAAAAGGAAGTAAAAATCACAGAAATAAAAACTCTAAATTTAGGAATATAATACAAATGAACAGAATTTGGAGTAAATTGTTGTACTAAATGTGGTATTTACAGTTGCGCTTTCGTTCATATCACATTTTTATGGCTCACTTCTAAGGTTTATAGTTGCCTTTAAAGCGGGAATTACTGGAAAAATATTTGTTTCAAGTATAGGACGTTGTTAATAATAAATGTAAGAAAAGAGGAACACCTCCGTGTTAAAAAATACAGGGGTTGCCATATGAAAAAATCCCGTAGCCCCATAGAAACTCACCATGTATGTAAACAATTTTTATCGTTGTGTAATTATGTGTTGTGATACTACATAACCGGTTACGATATTTAAAATTTGTAAAATAGGCGCTGTAAACTATTCTTTTCCAACCACTTGTGGTGAAATTTAATTTTGTTCTTTCTGTTTTGCCTCAGTGGAAATTGCGTAGTAGCTGTGGATGTCTGCGTTTGAGGAGCAAAAAGCGCTTGAGGCCAAAGGTAGTGGGCGAAATGTGACTCGTGAAAGTCACAACTTGGGAGAGTTGTTGTCGTCATTTAAGGATGATTTCCTATTACGACTGAGACCGGATTAAAATTTTTACTTTACTCGTATGTTTGCAGCAAGGTAGTGTGGTATTATTTTCGAGGATGTTTATTTTTGTCAACCCCTGAACCGCGATAGATACAAAGTTCTCTCGAATTTCCGTACATTTTTTTATATGGATACCGTTTTCCAAACTGTTCATTCTTTTCCTAGTACTAGCAATATATCCGACAGTTGAAACGCCCATTGCACTTCGATGCCGCCAAGTATTTATTAGTAGCTTCAGCGTACTTATGCGAACGTTTTGTCAGTCCGTCCGTCCGTCCGTCCGTCCGTCCTTCTGTCTGGATCGCCTGTAACTTTCGAACGGCTACAGATATCGAAATTTTGAAAGGGGGCAAAGTTGTTGCTAAGGTCCCGAGCACCTTCATGCGCTATTTGGTTTTGGCGAAAGGTGGCGATTTTCCACTTTGCAAAATTTCCAAGCATTGTAGCACAGTGGCGGCTTGTCCACTTGGCGCCATCTACAGAAGTTCGGTGGTCACGTTTTGAACTACACATTCTGAAGCTACTCTTTAGACCTGTAGTTGAGCAGTTTATTTTGCATTTGCATTTAAAAGTGCTTTAAAATTACAGTGAAGTGAATCTATTTATGGACGCGTTAAGAACCAATCGGGTTCTACGTGCTATTATGTTAATTGAACCAAATTAAGAAACCCCTTCAGGGTCTTTGTTTATTGAATAAAGTTCAAATTAGCATTGGCCGAATATACCAATTCTCCAAGTTATACTGCACATACAGTGACGTTGCTTAGGGAACTGCTAATTTAAATTATGTTTGTAAATGTGAAATGAATTGTTGGTTGCATTAGGACTAGCACTAGTAGCAATAGACTTAATTATATCATCGCATGTGTGTTTTATTGTGTATTCTCCTTTGCATTGTAAGGCAACTAGCAGAATGGGTTTACAATAAGTAAACCCGAGTTTATCAGGTATTATGGAGAATGTGTACACCACGGATAAGTTCTTGACTACAGAAAACCTGCGTAGCACATCTCATGGACGACCTCAGAGGTTCCCACTTCGCAGTTTGGAAAACCTGCTCTTGAAAACATTTAAACTTAGTGGCACCTATAGACATTAATTTCGAGTTACCTAATACACCCACAAACCTACCGCTAAAGACTGCGCCCATTTCTCGACTGTTGTTAGCTGAAGCAAATTTCTTATTGCAGTGCTGAATAGTTTTGTGGGTTATCGTCATAAAAATGTTGATTGTGTTTTAATTTACCGTGTTTTGTGTCTTAATCTCTTAAGCGCCCTATAACAAACTACTCGCAAATTTAAAACTTTTATTATTATTTTTATTTTTATAATTGCATATTTACAATATACTCACGATACGTTAGAGTAATAGGCAAATTGGTTCACGGTGTTAATTATGGAGGAACAGCAATCCAGTGATGGTGTTTCCACTGCTGCTTTTAGCCTTGAAAACGGATTTCACATTGATCTATGCCATGATCAAAAATATTGTAAAAAAGATAATCACTTTCCAACGCCGCAAATAATTAAAGAAAGAGGTAAACTCACTTCTGATCGAGCTGTGGGTTTGAAGCGCATATCACACAAAATCGATTTTTAAAAATAAAACGAAAATCTAAGAACGGTTTTGCATCTTGTGGAGTTTTTTTTAAATATAAGCAACTTAAGATTCGTAAAATTGGCAACGTTACCTATAATTGGTAGGTATTGTGTTCGTATGCACTGCCGTGTTAGATAATAGTTATTTATGCAACTAGTGTGTAAAGTAGGTCTTTTTAATTGAGTGCGGAGATTAGAGAAAAGAAAAAAGAAATACTAAAAAGGAGCCAATTGGTTAAATGATATAAAACTATTCGCTTTTTGATTTGATTAGCATTGCTCAGAGAAATACTTTTTTGAAATTTTTTGCCATATTGTTGTCAAGAATGTAATTGTGACAAGTATTAATTCTCAGCTTTGAATGGCTTTTGATATTAGTAGAACGTCGATTTTGTGTTCTTTGATGAATATTTTTAGCTCTTGTGCATGTTGATATAGCCCATTGGCGTTTCATATAGCTAGTTTGTATATTTTAGCCTTTAATGAAGTTTGTTGACGATAGCAGTGAGTAGGTTTAACATAGTACGAAAATCCTTTGTGAGTTTTGTCTGCATTTCTGCTTCTTTTATTAGGAGCTGTTCTAATCGTTCTAGTGATTGCTGCTGGTTGTTTTTCGGCTGCCGCCAAGTATAATTTGTCCAGTTTGGTTGATTATTTTCTGATATGATTTGTGAGTACGAGATTCCTGGTACGACTTTTGCCGTCTGATGCAAGGTTGGATGTTGTGTTTGATATACGATTGTATGAGTTGTTCCCGGAGTTCGTATCTGTCTTAATGGAGGATATCTGACTTTGTATGCTTCCCTGTATTTTGGGAAACCTTTATAATTTGCTGTATGTTCTCCCTTACATAAAGCACATGTCGCTTTTGTATCTTTTCTTTTGGTGCATGTGGAGGTTGGGTGGCCTTTGTCGCATTTTACACATTGGAAAGATCTTCGGCAGTATCCTTTAGTGTGGCCTAGGTTCTGGCAGCGAGCACATTGAACTATCTCCTTCTTTTTATGCGGAGGTTCAAATGTAACTCTGCAGTTCAGTATGGAATCAATTGTGTAAATTTCCTTGTTGTTTGAATTTGGATCTAGGTCTATGTAGAACATTGAGAGAGGTTCTTTCGTTGTTCTATTTTTAATATTGTATATGTTACGGATTTTGTGGCTTTTATTTTCAATGCTGGTTTTGATGTTATTTACTTCGGTAAAGTAATGCACATTTTTTAGCACTACTCTAAAACTTCGATTTTCTTTTAATTGATAGGTATTAAAGCAGATTTTATTAGTTTCTAAACATCTTACAATGTTTCTATACGCTTCCGCATTTTTAGCTGAAACTTTTAAGGTATCTGCCTATTATTTTACAGTTGTAATTTTTTTTGCTGCATTGTCTATCATATCTATAGGTAATTGGTTTGATAACTTCAACGCTCGGAATGGTCACTGGAGGTGGTTTTGCCTATGGTATTTCATCTATTACAGCGACTTCTTGGACTCCTTTTTGCGGTTCTTTGTATGCTAGTGCTTGATATTTGTTTTGTGTAGATGTTATTTGTTGACTGCGTTTTGCTTGTTGCTGGCTGATTAGGATCGCCAGCTCTTTTGTTTTTCCTTGGCTTTGCTAGAGTCCAGTCTTGATTCGAAACGTGACTGTTTAGCGGAGGGAATTGGGTTTGGTATTGTTGCTGTGATTGAGATAATTGAGGTGGGTCAATGACCATTTGTTGTGGGAGATTGCGGTACGTTGGTGTTTGAGTTGTCGGCATATATTGTTGCGAATGGAATACTGGGGCATTATTATCTACTATTTGCATTTGTTGATGTTGATAATGGTTTGGGGTCGGTTGGGAGCAACGTAAATGCTATCTGATCTCTGGGCCCGGGCTATCCAGTGTGTCACTCGCTGCACATCAATATATCAAGATACCAAATCTATGACACTCTCTACCCGGATGGAACAGCACATGGAGGATCAGCCGTCATAATAAAGACATCAATAAAACATTATGAATCAGACAAACACCAAGAGGAACATATTGAAGCCACAAGCATTATTATAGAGGACTGGAACGGCCCACTAACATTGACTGCAATATACTGTCCAAGGCATAAAATATCGAGCGAGCAATTCACAACGTTCTTTAATGCATTGGAACCTAGATTCATAGTAGGAGGAGACTTAAACTCAAAGCACCATCACTGGGGTTCCCGAATCATTACTCCAAAAAGGAAGGGCACTCTTCAAATCAACAGTGGACAACAACCTAGGTCACATTAGCAGCGGTCACCCCACCTATTGGCCAACAGACAGAAACAAAATTCCCGATTTACTCGATTTCTGTATTACTAAGGGATTAGCTCAAAACGACAGCAAAGCAGAGCCAAGCCTGGACTTATCGTCTGACCTTACACCAACACTTGTCACGATAAGCACTGTTGTATTAGAAGTAGAAATACCTCCTTCACTCTACAACCAACATACCGATTGAATACAATTCAGGGAACAACTCACAGAAACTCTCATTGCCCAAATACCACGAAAAACAGAAAGAGATATATAACTTGCGGTCGAATATCTAAACACAAATATACAAAGTGCAGCAATCAATGCCACAAAAATCCCAACTAAACATGGCACCAACGTCTATATACCAACAAATATCCTACACCTAATAGCTGCAAAAAGGAAGCTCAGAAAAACATGGCAGAGATCAAGAGGCCCGCAAGACAAAAACAAGTTTAATAATGCTGTAAACAAACTGAAGAAACTACTACAAAATTTAAAAAATGAAAACATACAAAATCATCTACAGAATATGTCAGCCACAAAAGACAGTGATTATTCGCTTTGGAAGGCTACTAAAAGAATAAAGCAACCTCAATACGAAAACCAGACAGAACATGGGCGAGAAGTGATAACGAAAAGGCCGAAACGTTTGCTGAACATCTTTCCAACACATTTACCCCACACCCTTGTGAAAATCTACAAGACAATGAAGATATTTATCAGTTTCTAGATGCACTGCACCAAATTTCAAAACCAATAGCAGAGTTCTCGCCAAAGGAGGTGCTGCAAGTCATCCACAAACGACTCAACCCCAAAAAATCTCCGGGGTATGATCTTATCTCTGACAAGCTGCTAAAAGAACTACCGTCCGAGGCATAGCAGTGATGACTGCAATTTTTAATGCAATTCTACGCACAGGTTATTACCCTCAACAATGGAAAATGGCTCATATTATTCTTATCCCGAAGCCAGGTAGTAAAACCATACAGGCCCATCAGTCTTCTTACTATTATCTCAAAGGTTTTTGAGAAGCTTCTTCTAAAGCGATTGCAGCCTATAATAAATAAAAATTATCTAATACCCTCACACCAATTTGGTTTTCAAAAGAAACACGCAACAACTGAACAGATTCACCGAGTGGTAACCAGAATTCAGCAGGACATGCAAGAGCAGAAATATTGCTCTTCAGCGTTTATTGACATATCCCAGGACTTCGACAAGGTTTGGCATGATGACCTTATCTACAAAATCAAATCTATGCTACACTACCCCTTTGTACTTCTTATACAATCATATCTGACAGATAGGATGTTTCAAGTAAAACTACCTCAAGGGAAGTCAAGACCGTATAAAATTAAAACTGGAGTTTTCCAAGGCAGCGTTCTGGGACCAGTTCTTCACAGAAGACATGCCTGTAAACACCACTACACTATTAGCAACTTTAGCAGATGACACTGCCATCCTAGCTTCCCATCGCGACCCTATACACGCGTCGGAAATTCTACAAGCAAACTTAAACGACGTGCAACGACACAAGTTACATTCACCAATCGCAGAGAAACATGCCAGCAAGTGACGCTAAATAATCAACCCCTGCCTCAAGCCGAATCAGTAAAATACCTGGGTATGCACATAGATATACGTCTCACCTGGCGTACGCATATATGGCAAAAAAGAAAACAGTTGAACTACAAACTAAGCAAACTGTATTGGCTCATAGGAAGAAATTATAAGCTCACTCTGGAAAACAAATTACTTCTTTATAAAGCGGTCCTAAAACCAGTATGGACGTACATCATTCAACTTTGGGGAACAGCAAGTACTTCCAATATAGAGATAATCCAAAGATTGCAATCGAAAGTTCTTCGAATAATTACTAATGCCCCATGGTACGTCCGCAACTCTGTTATTCAAAGAGATTTGAATATTGAATCGGTCAAGGAAGTGATCAGCTCTTTTAGTGCCAAATATCTCAAGAGACTCGAAAACCACCCAAAACCACTAGCTACCAATCTGCTAAACAACAGCTCCACAACTACAAGACTACGGAAAATCAACCCGCTAGATCTACCCTTCAGGTTTGACAATTAAATTAAAAGTGATAGTAGTGCTTGTGAAATCATGTACTTAAGTGATCTAGTGACGCAAACTAACAGCTAAATCTGAGGTGCATTGCCAAAGGATAATGCCCAATACAGTCAATTATCATTATCAAACCAATTACTTAATGTTCATGCTAAAACAAATTGTAATGTTACCTACAAATAATAATAAAAAACAAAAAAAATTGAATGGATTTTACCAAAGAAAAATGCAACAGGTAGAAAAAATGGTTCTTACGTTTTCGTTTTAGTTTTAGGCGTGGAACATCGTAGTGAACTTTTCTACGACCGATTAGATTATATTTGAATAGCTCTTGTCGAAACCTTTAAAACAATACCCGGCCCAGTGGTTTTGCACTCACAGTTATTCAGATAAACCGCGATATTGTCAAAAGCGTTCACCGGTTCACAAGAAAATAATTTTTAAAATATGCAGTTGAAACCACTGCAATATGTTCTTTATACAATTTTTGTCAACCTCCAATTCGGTAGAAATAAAAAATCAAACTGAATATGAAACATTTACTGCATAGAAAATGTAGGTACATCTCTGGGCTACATTTCTACATAATCGCAATTTCGATGAAGGCGCTTGTTGTAACCTGGCACAAGTTTTTGTTTGCCCTTAAAGAAGCTGCCGCCTGATTGTTCAGTCAACTGTTGACGTTGATTTTTAGTTTCTTCTTTAAAATTTCTGCACCATTATCGTACACGGCCGTCGCTCAATAGATTTTGACTGCATTATGCCCTTCAGGATTGAGCCTTCAGCCAGAATAGTTATTGCTTACGGCGCGCAGTTCACTCTTAACGGGCGCAGTAAGCCGTAGTTCGCTTTCTTCTGGCTAAAAATATAAGCTGTAAAGTGCAAAATTCATCCAAAATTCATCGACAGACGAGTACAGTAGACATCTGTTTGTGGAACGATGCAGAAAGATTAAAGAAGAAGCTAAAAAACCAGCGTGAACAGTTGGCTGAGTGACCAGGCAGCAACCTTCTTTGAGGATGGCGTACAAAACCCTGTGCAGCTGCATGATAAGTGCCTTAATCGAAATGGGAATTATGTAGAACTGTAACTGAGAGACGTACCTATATTTTCTTTACAATAAATGTTTGATTGCTGAATCGGAGGTTGAAAAAGAATAAACCTCGTATATTTGAATAGATATCGTCGAGAGTGTTAAAAACGATATGAAGCGCAGTCGTTTTGCATTCATGATTGTCAAGATACTGATTCAACTGTGACGGAAACCCAACATTATTGCATTATTTCCCTCGCATCCAGAGGGTGGGGAAAGAGTAACGCGCATGCGCACTATATACAAATTGGACTTTATGTTCTTGACGAATATGCTAATACGATTATGGTTCTTTGCGTATTTTTAAAGATGTACCGATTTCAGTTATAAATTATTTTTGTCATAAGCTGTCAGCCGTAAGGCGCCCCATGCTACCAATGTTGTTAGACCTAGTTGTACGTTAAAAAAGTTGAGGTGGCGGTGTAGGTAAACAACTTTATAACTAATTCGAATCGATGCAAATGGAAAAGTTGTAATTTAAACAAGCGTATCACTTACACAACTCCCCCTACAACCTCTGTAGCTGAAAGTAGTAGAGGGAAGTGGATGGTTCTGGAACCTCCCCCCACCACTTGACCTTGAGTTCAAGGCTAAGGCCACGTTCAAGCCCAAGGTCACATGCAAGGCGAGGCCACGTGGAAGCCCAAGGTCATGTTCGAAGCGAGGCCACGTTCGGAGCGAGGCCACGTTCAAGGTCAAACCCGCGTTCGAGGTTGAGGCTACTTTAAAAAAATTCAAGGTCAAGATCGCGTTTACGGCCAAGGTCATAGAAAGAGTTAAGTAGTGCTTAGAACAGACTGCGCTTAACATATTTATTTAAAAAATTAGGCATGAAGTAAACGCCTAGGATACTTCATGTCTAAATTATGACTCGACTAGGATTCGAACCTAGGTCTCCCCGTATATCCGCAATCTGCAGCCGAGGGTATCTTTACCTCTAGACCATCGAGTCTGATAGAAGATTTGGTTACTCATCCAGAGTACCTTCGTAGAGTGAAAGATACACATAATTTAATAAAAAAAGTTATATTTAAGATGCACATACAAAGAGTAATTACAGTAGTGGCTAGACTAAATGATTATAATACCAACAGATTAAGAAATACGTTACAGACATACACATTAGAGCGAATAAAATAGTGCTTAAAACAATAGTAGATATACAGCAGGAATTATCCGTGGGCGAGAGCAGCTTCTTCAAGACATCAGGTTTATTTTTTAGCAAAATCGTTTGCCAATTCGTATCTACCGCATATGAAGGGAAATGGTATTTTATCTTGAACGTTAAAACGTTATGTTCAGTAAAGTTGTTCACTTGTATTTTAAAAACGGAAATAGTTGTCAAGGAACTGGTATCCATTTTACGCCACGTCACGTTGTGCACTCCATCATTGTAGGCGAAAGAAGCTGAACTGCACCGCGGCGGTTGAAGGACGTAGAGAATCCCATCATGAACTGCAGCGAGAGCAACCAAAAATTGTATTGGTAGCATGTTCAACAAGTCGATGGCAACTAGTGAATGGTTTGGCGCCGCACTTTGCATCACTTATGACAACAGCAACCTTTTGTTTTGTCGGCCGCACCCGTTCCATTGTTGCCAGCCACATCTACTCCTGGGGAAACATGCAACGCATCGAAAAGTTGATAAGTCAAGTCTTCGATGGTTTGTAATTGCTGGTAGACCTTGGCAATTTTGCAGTTGGGTGACCAACGGAGGTGTTCAGATAGGGGTTTGTCATTGCGCTCCCAACCAGAAATTTGAACTCCGCAGTAGAAACACTGTACACAATTAATCGTGTCACTGATGCAAAAGAAACCGGCATTTGCTAGCGATTCTGGAGTTTGACCTCGACTCCAATCGCCGAATGTTCGTAGCCGTTTGGAGTAGCTCCCAAATTCTGGATATCGAGCTTCTGAGCTCATGATGGCAACTAACTACGCACACGTTTGTGAAAGCTTTATATTCTACAATTCAAGGTCACAATCTCGAAACTTTAAAATAAAACCACAGAAATATTTCTAAATATATTTATTTCCAAGTATAAGTTATATATGTAACTTCCCCATCCTCCAGTAGGCCTAGGTACCGGTCCACTGGCTTGAAGATGTTGGTCTGCCACCACACAGCTGACGATCCGTCGAAGACTGCAGGCCACGTCCGTAAGGTGGTCGTCTCCGCTAGGGTCTCTCCTTGTAGGTTCAAGGCGTACTCCATTGTGACCACTGCCTGGAGAGACCGTTGAGAGGATGCTGGAGGGCAACTAGCCAAAAACCGGCGAAAATGACGGTAAAATTGTTCTGCATTCTTAAAGTTAGTTGCCATAGCTGCTTGATGATTATGGTAGGTGCTGGAGGATTATGATGACTGTTACGGAAAACAGGCAACTTAATATAGGTGCGTAGTCAAGGATGGGAACGTAGAAGGTCAAGGGTCTTACCTTGAGATTCACATATAAAGCGTAACGTTTTTCCACCACGGCTACCAGTCATCATGCCTGATATTGTTGTTGATGCCCTCTTTGAAGATGCTCCTACATTTTACAAGGAGTTTGAATACTTCATCACCTCCGAACCGAGACCTCCATCAGCTCGTCAACTCCAGGCTGTCGTAACAATAGACTATTCCATGAGTCTGGGAAGCGAGCGCCTATGGCAGTCGACCCTCCTGAGGACGCTACCCACCACATACGAGGGTGACCCATTCCTGTGGTGGCGGCGGCATGTAGAGGTCCCCATCCAGCGCTTTCTCGCTCGGCTAGCAGATGGGGATGTAGTGTATATTACTTATTGTTGGCTTAATTAAATATATGTATATAAAGGGGTCTGTGTTTTATTACACTCCTACCGACGTCTATGATTATTGATATTTTATAAGTAGAAGCCCACGCTTTCAGTATTCATATCCAGTTCGACGCTTGAGCAATGCCTATCGATAAATTTGGTAAACATATGCATGCGAATTCCACGTCACACCCGCAGGTGTTTGTGGTTGAAGAGCTAAGCGAGCCTTTATATTATGAACGAGATTTACAACTAGTATCCATTGCCGTCAATGATGATAGATGGTACATCCTAGCGCATGGTGACATCGAATATACTATTCCCTTCCGTGAAGCTGAAATAACAAACGTCTTACTTTATCCCGAAAATACCGAAATTTATATCAACAGGTTGGGGTCATATAAATTAGACGAAATGATCGGGAAGACATTAAAAAAGGGTGATATGCTAAAATTTTGGGCAGTCAAGCCAAATATGTTATATGTGGAATTTCAACTCAAGGTTCCCATAATTGTTGAGTCCAAAAAGGTAGTGCAGTAAACATGACTTCAAGGTTGCGTTTACGGTCACCTCCTACCACATATAACCTTGGAAATGTGAAAATAAAAGCGCGTAGAAGAGTCTGCAAGGGTAGTAGCATCCGATAGTCGTGCAGAAATGGAAGCCTTGTTGAAAGCTATCGAGGTAGTTCAGAGTAATAAAGCAAGAAAGCCGCAACCACTGTTCTGTCCAGAACTTCTGAATAGTAGGACGTACAAATTAAATAAATCAAGTTCTAAGTACGTGAGTGTAGGGTTTGATTGGAGTTCGCAATTTAACCCAAGTATTATAATACGGGGTGCCAAAAATGACTGGGTGCAGTTAAATGAATGGGAGTGGACAGCCCTGATTGCAAATCAAGGAGTGATTTCCAACTACTTCTATTCTCTCGACGGTGAGTGGCCTGCTCTGGAAATAGGAAAGAAGAGCATTGTATTTGAAGCGATCCAGACAAGGAAAATAATCAAATTGGAGGAAGTGGGCTTGTCAGAGGTGCGTTTAGCGAGCGAAACTGTAGAAGAATTGTGGCGCTTGCAGAAACTCGTGGAAGCGCGATTCGCACAATTAAAAGCGTTACACTTTGAGAGTTTCTATAAAGAAATAGTGAAGGGTGTAGCAAACCTTTGTGGAGACTGTTTAGTAAATGTATGGTCTGTAGTGGATCAGCTGGAGGAGAACTCTGAAAAGACTGCGTGTATGGTGGAAGTGCTAACGTTCGCAAGTTCTATGGTAAAGTGCGACATCGAAGTGGAAGCCCTGAGTCGTCAGTTGGCAGTGTAGTCATGTGGATGAATTATAGAGAGGCTGCTCGACCGGCTGCAAGAGACGTACCTAGTGCGGTTGAACGATTAGTGAGTTCGTTAAAGGATTTAGCTTTCGAAGCGTCGCACGAAGTCGTATATGGGTTAGGACGTTCCGGATTCAGTGACGAAGAGTTGTATAAAAAAGAAAAACAGTACAAAAACGGTGCAGCTGTCGGTCAACTATTTTTAGACGGAGCCATAAATGAAGGCCTCCTTGTAGATTTAATGGATAGTCTTGGCCTAAAATGGCATATGTGTGAAGTAAAAGCCTTTATAGAGAGGAAGGAAAATGAAGAAGAGCGTGCAGTTTGACGACTCGAAGAATAAGATGTACAATTTGCATACGTGGACGTATGCGTTTCGAGAAGCTCGGAGAGGACGGTGGGAACGAGAAGCTGTGGATAGGTTGCGGTTCCATCGGAGGATACTTACTATGGATGAAGTACTGCGAGACGTCTTGTGCGCCGAACATAGGCGAACAATTTATGTAGAGCGCTTTTCCACTAGTACGTAGATGTTTAATCCGTGTAGTTAAACGGTATATATTGTAAACAAATAAAAACAATAAAAATTAAAAAGATTGTTTTATTCCATTATGTAGTGATTATAAATATGATACACGTTAGATAAAGCGCAATAACAAATCGGTTTGGAATGATATAAACAAGCGGGTTGTGATGGGGTGAGGGCCGGCCTTTCTTCCACTTCGATGATTGGGATGGTAGTAAAGCGGCGTAGAAAAGTTGCCTTTTCTCGACCTTTCACATATATTTCGGTGACACCTTGCAGAAGACGTCGTAAGATTGCAGGAAACATGTATGCTGGAGTAAATCCCTCATTCCAGTCGATGCAATGGTGATTAGTCATTACCCAGTGGGCTTGTTGTTGTAAATGAGGTGTTAAGGAATGGAGGGCGAAAGGGGGTTTAAAAATGTGGTGAGATACTGAGGTACCGTCGTAGGAGGCCAATTCTTTTGGGGTAAAGTGCTTATCGGACGTCTTAAAACCTTGAATATCGATAATGATCTTCATCGTATTAGGTATAGGGAGCATGGTCTAGTTACGCTAAAAGTCGAGGTGCAACTGAAGTGTTTTGCGAAATTACAGTTGTTTAACTGCTTTTGACAATGCGTTGTAAGTAAAAACTCGATCGTGAAGAACGAGACAATACGCAGTTGTGTTGGCTGGCACGTTAGCGGAAGTTTCAAATTCAACACGAAAAACGACAGCGTTTGCATGAAGGTAGTCTTTTTGATGGGAACAATCGATTACAACAATGGGCGCCTTGTCTGCAAAGTCATGGCGGGAGAAGAAGGGCTCATCGATTTTGCTATAATAAGATGATTGAAACTTGGAATACATGTCGTATAATGTTGCGTAATGATTGAGTGCATAATTGTTATGTAAATTGTCGTATGGGAATCGTTCGGTGTTCAGATAAACTCGGAAATTAGTAAGACCAATTTTATCGAAATTAGCATTGTCCTTAGCGATTAGCCCCGAACGACCTGATTGAAACCCTACGATGACATATCTGGGGGTTTGTAATTTTGTGCTTGTAGCGATAGCGTGAGAATGTTGAGTCACAGCATGAACACCGGGTATGATATGAAGCTGCCAGCTGCGAAATGCGACTTGAGTGTCAATATTTTTATCGATGTATTTGGTCAGGGCTAATTCTTGAGCAAGACCTGGAGTGATATGAGGAACCTTCCAATATAGTTTGTCAATCGTAACTTTAGCCGTCTCCCCTACGGTAGCACTGAATACGGCGTCGGCATCGGTATTGCTGCGAATTAATACGAGTTCTTGTCGAATGTTAAGTATAACTTTACCATAATCTTCAGCGAATCCTAACAGCATTCTCAACGGTATGCAGGCACTAAAGTTACCTTCCTGATCGGTAATGGCAGGATCGCCGGCGGCAAACCAACCTGCATTTTGAAGCTTTTTAACGTCAGCGGAACTGTAGGACACATATCCCTTAAGAGTAGACGTAATACCAGGTTTGGTGACAGAGTCGACAACGACGCCATTGATTTCGTATCGGATTTCGCTAAATAAGTGAGCCAAACCATTGTTAAGGAATTTAGCCGTTGTAACTTCACCGTTTTCCTTCCGCAACTTTCCCTCTAGGTACAGATAGCTCAGGCCGGGAAGAGTTGACATATCTTCGGGAATTGGAATTCGAATTTCATCGTTATAGTCAAAACGGTTTGTATACGGTTGATGTGTGTGCAATTGATTGCTAATGATAGAAGTGTCGACGAGGACTCGCTCTCCAATATTTAAAATACTCATTACACTATTGTAAAGCCTAAGGACCGCAAGAAGTCTCTGTTTGCTTTAGTTAGCTGCGTGGTGGACGAAGCCGTACTGATCTTACTAGGGTGTGGGCGACGATTCTTATAGGAAGTAATACAGGGGTGGTACGGAGTGGTGAATCGAAAACCCATTACAGTTTCTTTAAATGTAATGTTACCGTAACGGTCTCCTTACTAAAACTGACAGGATTATCCGATTGGTCTAGTATTTTAATAGTTAAGTTAGTGATCTGTTTCGTGCTGATCGGTAGATAGATGACAGGGTTAGGGGTTTCCACTATTTTGTACCCGGGTGGTACTATGGGGAAGAATTGGTGAATGATATGGCCGGGCTTACCATTTTTATATGAACCAACGGAGATGTTGCAATGAATAAGAATCGAGTTGATGTTCAAAATTTTCGTAACATGTTCAGCTGTGTGCCACCTATCTGCAGCATAAACTTTTTTCTCAAAGCCTAACATGTCCCGGATAGTATTGTCGCTTTGAAAGTCGATTGGAACGGTGGACTTTATTTCGGTTTTTAAGGTGCTGTTGTTTCCGCGTAGCAGTACCTGTTTAACACCCACATCAGAATCGAGTTGGTTATGTAAAAATTCAGCAATGTCGGTAATTTCATATGCTCCTTCCGGTATAATAATAGGAGGTTCTCCAACAAGATGAAATTCATTGTTGGGAGGTCTAACGTTTGGAATAGTATAGTAGGTTTCGAAACTTAACAATCCCAAGACGTATTCGCTACCATCGTCTAAAAAAATGGGAGGGTCAAAATTTGCAGTAAGAACAGATGAATTTCCCGTAAGAGTGAATATACTGGACATGATGAAGCGCGGCACTTAAACTGACGACAAAAGCGGTTTTGCAAAGTTATATAAGAATTTGAGACACAAATGTCCACATGTGTATGATGCGAGTTTTTGATATCTATTAGAGTTGTACATAATTGTGTTGTTGCTACCATCGCTGCGAAAGTAGTTTACTAATTCGGGAGGAGGTTGTAAGCGACCTATGCTATCGAAATACAGAACAAATCGATCAGCTTTAACGTAGGCTGTCCAATGTGTGCCAGGTCCAACATCATCGTCTAAGTTAGTAACACCACATTCTCGTTGACGAATTTTGTCAGGTAGGGCATCTCGCATAAATATCCCCCTAAAATGGGGAATTTCTAAGCGTTTAACGTACTGTGCAATATCGATGTTCGTCAACGCTCGGCGTGGTAGCTTCAACGGTAGTTTTTTGACTGATACGGTCGTAGATATAGCCCTTTTCCTCGAGCAATGGATTCCATAGCTTTGTTATGTCGCTCTTTTTCCTGGAGATCCTTTTTAGAAGCCTTTGAGTCGCCAACCGCTTTAGCGACTGCTGCAGCACCGCCTCCGAGAGACCCCAATGCTCCTAATGCAGCAAGTATGGGTACAAGCGGCAATATACCTCCTCTCTTGGGAACAGGTACTACTCTAGAACGAATTCGGCGTTTCCTTCGCGATTTAAAAACGACCGCCCCTCCAATACGTTTACGCCTACTACACCTTGTACGCTTCCGTTTTCTAGATACCCCCGTACCAAATTTTTGCGCAATACCGGCAATAGGTAGTGCACGCTTTCGTTTCCGGGAGACTCTCACACCAACAGTGGGTTGTGTACGCTTCCGTTTTCTAGATACTCCCGTACCAAATTTTTGTGCGGCAATAGGTAATGTACGCCTTCGTTTTCGGGGGACCGTCACACCAGCAGTGGGTAGTGTACGCTTCCGTTTTCTAGATACCCCCGTACCAAATTTTTGCGCGGCAATAGGTAGTGTACGTCTTCGTTTCCGGGGTGTTTCCATAGCAGCAATGGGTTCTGTACGCTTCCGTTTCCGGGAGACTCCCATGCCGAGTTTGGTTTTCCCTTTCATAATCCCTGTAACAGCAAGAGCTGCCGCTCTTTCTCCAAGAGTAGAGTCTTTTGCTTTAACGCGTTCCCAAGCTTTCTGTGCAAGAACTTTATCCGCCGCGTGACGTGTCGAAAGATTGCTGGATTGTGAGTATGCGATGTCGTGTTGCTTGCAAGCCTCGTCCAGAGGGTTTCTTCCTCGATCACCTCGAGAAAGTCGTTTGTTTAAACGAGTGCCAGGTCCGCAAAACTTGTAACCTGGTATATGTAATTCGAAAGGCAACTTGTCAATAAGGGTGTTCAACAAACCGCGACCTTTCCGTCTTACGATTCGACGACGACTACGAGTTTTACGTCTAGTATAACTCATCTTAAAGAAACGCTCGTCGAAGAGCGACTGACGATGTGAAGCTTAAAGGGGTAGATATATACTTAGCACAGCGCGGTTAGAAGCTAGTTCGCCCCCGTCCGAAAACGATGAAGAACGTCAAACTTGTGAAACAAAAATGTTCGCTGCCGGTAGTAAATCATACAGTAAATTCCATGTCACAGAGGTTCAGACGACACGGCACTTTACTGGGTATAGGATGTAAAAGGGGGTTGATCATTGGTCCTTCCGGCTCTGGGAAAACCAATGCGATGATCAGTCTTTTGGTGCACCGCAATGGGGTGCGGTTTCACAACTTGTATTTGTATTCCAAAACCCTTGACCAACCTAAATACAAATTTCTGAAGATACTTCTGAAGTCACTAAAAGAAATCGGATTCTACGAATTCAGCGAGGGGTGTGAGGTTATCAAACCACACGAGGCGAAAGAAAATTCTGTTATTGTGTTTGATGATGTGGCATGCGACACTCAAAGCATAATTAGAGATTATTTTAGTTTCGGACGTCATCGAAATATAGATTGTTTTTACCTCTGTCAGACTTACTCATCAATCCCGAAACAACTGGTACGAGATAATGCGAATATCATAATCGTATTCCGGCAAGACCACACCAATCTTAAACACATTTACGATGATCATGTAAACACAGACATGTCATTCGAAAAGTTTAAAAACTTATGTTCCCACTGTTGGATCAAAGATCATGGATTTTTAGTTGTCGACAAAGAAAGCGAAATCAACGCCGGTCGTTATAGAAAAGGGTTTGACAGTTATTTCACTATATAGGCATGGACCACTGCTGTACAAATTATTAGTCTACGAACAACGACAGTAATAGCAACATGGACAAACGGTTAGTAAGCGATCTTATTAAAGCTAGAAAGGCTGTCAGGCGGAAATATGAAACTTTAAAAGCAGATATCGCCGAATCTCAGACGGCTCTTGCGGAGCAATTTAAACCAATTTCCCAACCACTCACGGAATTGCTAACATCCATCAAGCAAGAAGGTGGTCAAACAATACAGCAAGAAGTAGGACCTATGCTGAGAACCATCAAACGACGAGTGTCCACACCATCTATCCTACCCCGTCCAAGAAATGGTAAAACCCCCGTACGAGCGTCAACCCCCGACATTGCCATTCCCGGACCTTCGACTTCAGCGTTGGTAACATCCACACCTAGATTTCTTGACAGAGAAGTATTGTATGAGAGTTTACCGGATGAGGAGCAACAGGTGGAGGCTCAAGAAGAAGCGGCAATTGAAACTTCGGTAGCAGAGGCTAGGGAAACCGTGCGACAAATGATGGAACCGGAAGTTCTAGGGGAATACCTGGAACAGTTCTCAGGGTTAGCTAGAAAATATATCGAGGGAATGATACGAGATACAGAGAGCAAGTACGATCTCCATTATGGAGTTCGATGGGACATAGACACTGATAAATTTGCAATTGGAAATAAACAGCTTACTTTTGAGGGTCAGGACATGGTTATTACAGATCACGGAAATAGAATAGTATACAAAGGCACCCCCGGCTTTTACGAATTAATGTTCTTAAAGAAACCGATAATTTATACAACCAAAGACCATGAAAATTACTATGACATAGTGAACCGGTCCGCAGCAAATCGTAAGAACTACGATCCAACCCAAGGGATAAGCGGTAACGCCGGCTCAAAATATATGAAAATAGTACGCCCCCTGGCTACCTCCTCCGGCATTAGACAACCTACCAGAGCCGCATCGAGAGTGCAGCGTACCGGAAGGGGGTTATTAACAGTAACCAATAAAAAAGTGGAATTTGTTCCTTGGAAAGATCCAAATTCATTAGTGGATCGTCTGCGCATATTACTAGCCTCTCAGGTAGCGGGGCACACCGGCCATTCCAACGAAATCGTAAGCATCACCCAAGCTCTACGAGAAGCAAAAATAATTCATTAAGACGAGTACAAAAGCAGAGGACCTATTGAATTACGATCAGAAGGTGTTAGACGATAGAGTAATGCCCATAGACAAATTTGGACGCCACTACCATAGCGCGCGCTACGGTTCTCATCGCAAACATATCTTTATGAAAGTTCAAAATGTAAACCGACTCCATATAGAGGTACCACTGCTGCTAGTGGGGCGTGGTTATGATGAAAGCGGATATTCCAAAATTTTCGGTAATAATGAGTACATTTTTCCTTTAACGATCGGTGAGATCATAAGTGTTCAAGTCAACGGACCTTTGGTAGTATCACACATCAACGGCATCAAACACGACACGCTTGTCGGTAAGACATTGCGGCGAGGAGATAAACTGAAATTCGAATCCATAAACACTAAGTTATACGTGCAACTGCTGCTTAAATGTCCCATAGCAGTCGATACAGCAACATTCGGCAATGAGTCCTAAGGAGGATCTAGTTGCAGAACTTCACAAACCAGCGCGAAGAAATTTCAAGAGACGACGGGTGATTCTCAAAGGATTGCATGATTTACTACAAGCGGATTTGGTGGAGATGCAACCATATGCACGAAGCAATAAAGGTTATCGATACATTTTAGCTGTTATTAATGCGTTTTCTAAATACTTGTGGGCTCTCCCGGTAAAACGGAAAACGGGAAAAGATGTAGCAGCAGCTATGCGAAAAGTTCTTGCTAATATGAAGGTATCTCCAAAAAACGTACAAACCGATTTGGGAAAAGAATTTTATAACAGCGATTTTCAAGCATTGATGCGACGTTACAAGATAAATCATTACAGCACGTATTCAACTATGAAAAGCAGCATCATAGAAAGATGTAACCGCACCCTTAAGAACATGATGTGGAAGCAGTTTAGTTTGCAAGGGTCCTACAAATGGTTGGACATTCTGCCCCAACTTTTAAGCAAATATAACACAACCAGGCATAGGACAACAGGTATGAGGCCGGCTGAAGTTAATCTTAAAAATGCCAAACGTCTGTTACACACCGTGTACAGCCACACAAAAACTGTAGATCCGACACCTCAAAAGTTTCATAAAGGAGATTCTGTACGCATTAGTAAATATCGCTCGATATTTAGCAAAGGCTACACACCCAGCTGGAGCAACGAAATATTCAAAATAGCCACAGTGCGACTTACAAATCCTACCACCTACAGACTCACCGATCAGGAAGGGCAAGAAATCAAAGGTGGATTTTACGAGCACGAATTACAGAAAACCAAACACTCGGACGTATACCTGGTAGAAAAGGTGTTGAAGAAGAAGGGTAATCAGCTTTACGTAAAGTGGTTGGGATTCGATAATCGTCACAATTCCTGGATATCCAAAAACAATGTTGTATAACTTATTATGATTCTATAGAACTCTTTCAATAAAACACTTTTTTGTTTTACTACCATTTATTTTCTTTAAATAAAAACTTTTTATGTTTTACAGTAATTTATTATTGTAAATGCTGAACATGAGTGACTACAGTGTTAAATAACAAATATACTTGGTAATGCGGACCCAATCAGATTTTTTGTAAAATTTAACTTACTACCTCTATCATACAAGCTAGTGTTCTTAACCTATACTATAATTGCTATATACAATAACTAAACCTACAAAGTACAAGAAAGCCGTGTAGGACCTCTGCTGTTAAGTAATAACGAATACTGTTCCGCGAACATATTGCTACGTCATCGTTTCGGCAATGCGCAGCAAGTTGTCTAGACGACTGTAAACATCTATATCACGGTGACCCCACGCTAAGGTTTTGGTAGTATTAGGAATAAGGAAGCGTTTATCATCTCGCGAAGAAAGCGCAACCTTATTCATTAATTCGGTGTACATAGTGTGTAAACGGGAACGAAACACATACATCTGACAAAATACAACTTCCCTCTTGTTTTCGACTACAGATTTATAAATTTCGGTGGTGAGGTGATTCCGAACAGCACTCTTTCTAACTCCCTTCGCCTTTTTGTCTTCTTTACCAACAGCGTTTACACAGTATGTTTTTGCACCGACCCCGTAATAGCTACACACAGCCACCCCCGCGTACTCATCCTTAAATTTGCCAACAACGGACTTGGTTCTCGAAATTCCATGCAGGCCATTCTTGTAATTTGATGTATCAAAGAGATCAAGGTGCTCTTGCATGTCGGCGTAAAAATTTTCAGTAAAAATTTCCAGGATGAATGAGTCCGTGTCCGAATACAGTAGAGACACATTACGGCCGTATGTATGCTTCAAAAATTTGTAATAAAAATCGTACATTACCGTTTTCGAAAGATCTAAAACTGAGAAACCAACATAAATGGGTTTGTTATATAAAACCGATGTTCTGTTCATTTCCACTGCTATTAAATTTTCCCCAAACCGAATTCTATCTTTAAAGTTAGGTTTCGATATCAAAGCTTCTGCCCCCATTCTATTACCAATTTTCTCCCAATGACTAATTAACTTTACAACAACCCTTTTGTCCACGTTTTCCATGGTTTTACCAAAGACGCTATTGTTAGCTAGTTTGAATGAATTTCGATGAAATTCATTGTCAGACTTGTTACGTAATTTTGTGTTTAAATCGATGTAGGATCTGAGCCAAGGAGATTGTCTAAACTTAAGTATTTTATGTGTTTTAACCAAAATCAAACCAGCCTCTAAGCATTGCCTCAAATTTCTGTAGTGAATAATATAATTGTGTTTGTCATACAAATTTGGAATTAATTTTGCATTTTTAAATTTTCCCTGTGGAGGCACCAATAGCTCGGGGCAAAAGGGAAAGTCATTGTGATCGTCATGTAAATTTTCGGGGTACCGCAAGTCAACTTCCAACACGTACCCAGTATCTGAGTCGTCCACAATTTTAAATACGTCAAAACTATCAATTTCGTCGTCAGTCAACCAAACAAAACCACCTTGCGGTAGAAACTGTCTCATACTATGAGCATACAAATTCGTTGCATCCAAATACACAATAAAAGAAGTGGGTTTGAAAGCGTTATAGTTACCCGCAAATTTATTGTTGGCAATAGCCTTTCGCCCGACGCAAGTACTGACTCCTCCACGAATACCCTTTCTAAAAAAGTGAAACATATCCATATCCGTCAACAGCTCCAACTCAACCCCCGTATATTTTAACATGGCATCCCAACTTAAACCGGGGGCGGTGAAGTACTGCGCCGGATCTAAATTATATTGATTTAAATAAAAATTTCGAAAGTTTTCGAAAACGTCTGCCAATATAAACACGTCACATTTGAGGTAAACATCGGAATAGTCGCCCAACGTTTGACATTCGAAAGTTTTCCAGACCTTAACGGCGCGTTCGTAATCGACCTCAGTAATATGCGTCTCGGTTAAATGATCATAAAACTGAGCGATTGTGGGCAACGCCGGCTCGTCTAATTTTGTAAATGAATCCAGATACGAATAGGGAAACACACCTTTCTGTCTCATCAGTTCGAATTTGATGTCATGTCCGAATTGCTTATGAATTTCAACACACTGATCATCTGATAATGTGGCGGCCAGCGATGCTAAAGAAGCACTTAAAAATCTGTAACTATCTAAAAATCGAATTTGCATATAAAGGTTTTTTCGTTTTCCGTCAACAACGACTTCATCTACCCAAAGACGTTTACCAAATGAAATATATTTTTCCTTATTTTCCGGAATGACATCAAGCTCCTCGTTATTTTGAGCTAACTGTTTGACAAAAAGGTGGGAATCGTAATTTAAATTGTGAAAAAATACGGGAATAAAATTTGGAAGTTTATAATTCAGATTGCAATTGGAATGGGCAGCTCCCCGATATTCTCCGGTCAAATGGTCGTGATCGCGAACCTTTACGTCCCCCTCTCCAAAAGGACGATTGCAAATATGACATGAAGCAGCATCCTTAAAATTTTGAATTTCTTGCGGGGCCAGAGGCTTGAGGGGTACAACATACTTTAAACTGTTGGAATATAAGGCGCGAACGTCTCTGTCTAGACGCTCAACAAACACGTCCACAGCATCCTCGCCCCTATAAATTTCGAATTTGGATAGAGTATCATCAAAAGAACATTTCAAATAATACGCGAAAGAATACGGTTTGTGCTCGCACGTTTTGATCGTATATGGTCTTTCGCGATCCGGCTCCTGATCCCCACCATCGACAGGTGATAAAACGGTCTCGAAATCTGCGTAGCAAACATAAGGCACTTTCAATTGCTTATGATAATTATCAAATTTAAGAATGTTCTGGGGCCTCACCTCCCCACACTTATCCGTGATCGGCTCTGTCGTAGGCAACTTTGTGCACACATGATTACAGTCAAAAAGCTTATGGTTCTCCAGATGGGCATCGGTGCGAAAGTAATTTAGACAACCATTACAAAAATGTTTTGCATTTTCCCTAGCCGTTATTTGCCGCGAAACTAACCTAGACAAATTGGTGATCCAACAGTAGTGGTTATTACCTTCGCCATCTGTTAGAAGCAGCAAATTTATATGTCCGTTTTTTATACGTGGCGAATAGTACAGAGGTCCCACAACTTCATATATGGTAATATCGTTTTGAAAAGTCTTTTCCAACGCGTATACATTTATAGAAAGTTGAGGGTTATTTTTTTCAAATTTAGAAATATCGCGCAATCTAACAGGGAATTCAATGTCCTTAAAATTTAAAAACTCGCTGCAATCTGGATACGAACTCGTTCGATTAGACAGTCCATCCGGTTCGCAGATGGCCGAGGTTACCGCCCACCCGAAACAACGCTCGTCATCGACGTTTTGGACGTTCACGATCGCTTTCTTGGACTGAATCTGCTTCGGGAGCGGGATATACGAAGACGCCCGAAACGGATTGAATTTATTTATATTTAATTCTAGGTACAGCAACTGCTTCAAGATCCACCCTGTAAAAATTTTGCGGTTAGTAACATTAACAAGAATTACAGTTGTAATACACACCTGAATCGCGTTCCTCAAATTCGGACACCTTCTGGTCCAATATCCCCGTTAAATTATCATATAATTCGTTCAAGTCTGTACCGCGAGTGACCACCTCGTTGGTCGTATTAAAACTTTTGACGTCTTGTACATCTTGAGTCTCCAAAATAAAATACCCGAAAAGTTCGAAATTGAATTTTATACTGTTTAATTTGGTCAATTGACCTTCTATAAGACCTATAATTTTGTCTTTCAATTCGGTCATATATTCTACAACGCTTATATGATAATTTTCCGTGGACACCCTGTAGCTGGCAACGCGGGACTTGAAGGCGCTTGGAAGAGCCACCACTCCTTTCCCCAGATGGACGACATCACACCGCCTCGTGTGACGATTGCTCCTCAGGTGTCCAACGAAACAAGTCCGAGGAACATTTTCATCACACACGTCGCAGTATTGCGTCCTGGGGAGCTGTTCTGTTAAACCAAACGTTAGAAAACATGAAACACTACAATAGAGACACACTCACCACCGCTGGAGTCATTAAGTCTTGGGCGTTTACTCGCCGATGGTCCCTCACCAGCTGCTACCGAAGCCTCCATAGCGTCACCTTTAGGAAACACACAATTGATATAATCAGCAGCAATCAACACGTTTCCACTTACCACTCGTCGATGGGTGGCCAACCTCGTGGCGACAGCTATCTCTTCGATGGCGAAACAAATTGTCAGCTCTGGTGAAGGACTCTCCACAAGCAGTGCACCTGAACATAATGGTAAATTAGTCTCGCGCAATCGGTTATTATACTAATTGCGCGATTAGCTACCCAGCTCGAGGCTTACTATTCACAAACGCAATGAACACCTTTATTAACACTGATTAACAAATTAAACCTCGAACGGAATACCCAGGTGTCACCACGGGGAGGATTCGCTTTGGACACCCTGGAGAGGATAGGGGGGAGGTTATTTGTGTTAGGGGTGTATGATATGTTAAACGATTATCTACTCGTTACTTAGCCTTTTTATCGAGCTCCTGACGTCTTGCACGAATCGCGCTCTCCACAGCTAACAGATCTTGGATTAGCTCCAGCCTTGCTAACGCAGCATTCTTAAAGATGTCCATGTTAGTTGCGCTGTGGCCGTGGCGGATCTTAGGTAAAGCGGCTATGCTTTTTAGGTACTCATCGTGCATCGTCGCTTCTAGGCTGGCGGCTCGAATTTCTAGTGAGCTAATAACAATATAAGCTATTAAACTGGGAAAAGCACGTTCTGAACACCTTCAATGTTAAATAACATATATGGATAGAAAAATAATATCTAATATCTAATATCTAATATACCTTAGATAATGCTCTCCACTACGAAGATCAGCAGCTTTCGCATCTATTGCATTCCGATTAGACACGTATTCACGTTCGGCACGCTGGGATGGCGAAATGTCATCCATGTCTTCCTCCTGCGGGGTAGACGTAATCGACACCACAGTATCGATTACGCCACTTCCAGGGGCTACAACAGCCACACCACCCGAAACCGGAGATGCCTGTACAATTACAGAAGGCACTGCGGTCACATTTTCCGAAGGTTGGATTGTTGGCTGCTTCGAAATTCGACTGGTCGGTCGACTTGAGCCGGAGTCGATCTCCAAACCATCTACAAGGGCTCTAAACTCTTGCGCCGCACCGTCGCCGGAAGCCACCTTTTCCAATGGAATGTCGTCAAAATCTAACGTTTCCATAAACATTTCCGTTTGCGATAAATGAGGAGACTCAGATTGCATCGGCATATTTTGAATTTTTGCCACAGGAACATCAGTCTCCTCATTCATACACTTGACATACTTCGCCAAATTGAATTTTGCTGGTTTTTTCCGTTTCTGACCTTTTTTTAAAGCTGATTTTAAAATTTTACTCGAACCTTGACTACTTGGAGAAATAATTTCGTAATTAGGAACAATTAATACGTCACTTAAAACCTTTATGGCAGCTTGCGGCTCCGCGCAGGCGCAAAGTTTAACTGTACCCGTTTTTTTCAAACTGAGCCTATTAAATTTTGAAAAATTTTTCGGTAAAATCGAACCCTCGCAAAACTGGCAAACAGCGCTGTTGCTAGTCATTGCAAACACAAGATAATGACTGCTCCCACCTTAGCTAGGTGTATATATAGTAAACTTGGTGGGGCGGAAGGACGACTTTTGCACGCAAACCAGTTGAGGTCGTTGCAATCTACACTTTTCTTGAAACTTAGCTTACACAAAGGGAGTTAACCTTGAAATACCTTTACGTTTGCTGTATGTCTAAATTTTTGCAGACTGCGCGTGCAAAGGCAACAAAAAGTATTTTTCTAACACAGTTTGCAAGTTAATACGGACGAGAGTGATATTATATTTTACAGTAACATTCATTAAAATGTGATACATTTAATTTCCTATTAATTTCCTACTGGTTATGATTTTAATTGACAACCAATCTATGGGAAATTGCAACAATTTGTTTTTTAATACTTGCTTATAAAGAGCTCTGAGCAATTATTTTTCATTCGAGACTGCTACAACTTTCACCGGTTTTGCTGCATATTTTTAGGCTGATAAACAAACTGTTGTTTATAATTAAAAATGATCATTCGAATACTTCGCTCTATTTTTTTAATTTAGATAGATGTCGGTTTATTCATCTTTAAGATGTTTACAAAAACATTTATTGTTATTTAATAAACAGATTTAACTTGAACAAAGCTTTTTTAAACTGATATAAATTAACAGTGTGTGTTTAGTTTCGTTCGCCGTTTGAGTCCATTATAGAATAAGTTTTTGAGAACATGATTTTGCTGTTAAGGGTGATCTAACGTCATTTACAAATCTAGTCTTATAATTATGAATGTCCTTATTGTATACTATAAATTCGGAACTTATTCGACCAAACCTATCTTTTTCACAGCTTTAATTACAATACACTCAATATGTTGTTTAAATTTCAATCTATTATTAATTATAACTACATATTAGTAATACCTTTACCTTTAGATTGCTGACACAATGCACTGCTGATCTGCATTTAAAATGTATGTATTTATACGTGCAGTTTGCGTTTGAAATTCATACACGATACTGGGTTCGCAGAAACTGCTTAATATGCAAACGTTACTCGTGCGTTTCAGTGTCAGTCAATTAAAAAATATTGTGATTAGTATTCATTCACTTGCACTAAGAAACGTGCACAACTTTAAATGCAGCGATTTATATTCAAGGAAATGCACGCATGCATTACGATTGCTTACATTTTAAACAGCGCATCTAATTTTGCGCCAGCATTTGTCATTCTTTCGGAAAACCAAAAATTTAAAGAAATAAAATTGCCATTTTTAAACAAATCAGTGGTGCCTTGAAATTATTGATGCATCTCAAAATCTTCAACAAATTAGTTTGCTGTTTATTAATTTGCATCTATCAAATGTAGCGACAAACATTGCATTAATTGTACCTGATCAGCTTCCAGCATACCACCACTTCACAATTTGCACTGATTTAAAAAAATTATAATTCTGATTTTGCTGTTAAGGGTGATCTAACGTCATTTACAAATCTAGTCTTATAATTATGAATGTCTTTATTGTATACTATAAATTTGGAACTTATTCGACCAAACCTATCTTTTTCACAGCTTTAATTACAATACACTCAATATGTTGTTTAAATTTCAATCTATTATTAATTATAACTACATATTAGTAATACCTTTACCTTTAGATTGCTGACACAATGCACTGCTGATGTGCATTTAAAATGCATGTATTTATACGTGCAGTTTGCGTTTGAAATTCATACACGATACTGGGTTCACAGACTGCTTAATATGCAGACATAACGCGTGCGTTTCTGTGTCAGTCAATTAAAAAATATCGATATTAGTATTCCCTGCACTAAGGAACGTGCAAAACGTTACGGCGCTTTATATTCAAGGAAATGCGCGCATGCATTACGATTGCATACATTTTAAACAGCACACCTAATTTTATTGCCATTTTTAGACAAATCAGCGGTATCGTGAAATTATTGAAGCATCTCAAAATCAACAAAAAATTTGTTTGTTTATTAGTTTGCATCTATCACTTATTGCACCTGATCAGCTTCCGATTGTAGAGCTCTGAGTACTTATTTTTCGTTCGAGACGATTGACAACCAATCTTGTTATTCTTATTCAGTATATGAATCTCACTTGCATAAATTGCAGTTGGGCGAATTGCTGTGTGCACTCTCAGTTTCACTTTTCAAAATAAACTTTTGGACATCGTCCGCATAAGTAAAGCACTGATGCGATGCAATTTATTAAAAATCCTACCTGTTCTATTTATCTTTCACACGTGCCTGTTATTACTTCCAGGACTTCATCTTCCTTGTGGTGCGTTGTTATTTTTCAGTATTTATTTCAATATTTCATGTGTCAAATGCTCCCATTAGCTCATCTTAGAAAGTGCGTATTTGAAGCTATCCTAAATTTGCATCTTTTGATCAGGACCCAGTTTTCTCTAGATAAAAGCAAGCTGGTGATGCTATTCTGTAGAATTGAAATTTGGTCATTTTCTTATCGGATTCTTTATTCTAATTATTTGGACGTCACAACCTCAGTATTGTAAATATATTTAACTTGAAAAATTATAATTCTAGTTTATTTCATTATTAGGTTTTCTAATACTGTAGCAATCGTAAAAAAAATTTATAATTATGCATACATCCCTAATAACTGCCAAATGTATTACTGTTTAGTATCAAACGGTTCGTTTTTTAACGAGGAATATGAGGGTTTCGCAAAAAAAGTTCTATTATTTAAAATAACTGAGATAAACGCAAAATTAGAATCTGCAGCATAATTGGTCAACCCTTTCCTTCAAGTCGAGATGTAGGTAGGAGACATTTGTATATAAAACCAGTCGCTGTTGCATGACAAAATCACAGTTTTCTTCAGCTGCTCGTTTGGTAAGATATGTTTTTGTATATATGTTTTATTTTATATGTCTATGTCTTTGAAAAATGTAATAGGAAAAGTTCTGAAAAAAAGTTTTTTACTTTTCTAATGTAAATGCTCACATCTCCCTTTTTATTAAAATATTTGATCCCCGCCTTTTGTGCCTACTTCCATATACACCATTTCTAATATTTTTTCTAATGTTTCTAAGCAAAATAAAATGCTCGTATCATTATTAAGATATTTGATTGGATTTTTTTTGCATTGTACAGTTACTTCGCTATTCTAAATTCTAAAATATTTTTCAGATTAAACAGAATGGGTAAGACGCTTATTTTTTTTTGTATTCTAAACAGTATACATATAAGAAATTTACAGAAGAATTCCTGGATTCGATCATTCTTGGTGCTGCCATGTCAGCTTTCGGTAATATTGTGTTAATTTTTAATATTTGATGTAATACATTTTTAACATTTTAGAACTACAATTGGTGGCGCATATTTCAGAGAAATATGACACTGTAAGAAAATATATATATATATAAATCTGGTTCACAATAAATTTCTTTTTAGCAAGACATAGTTCTCATGAAGAACTCTACCTACATCCCGGAAGCCACCCTGCTAGAGGTGGGGTGGTTTCTGGGATGTAGGTACAAGGTCTACAGGGACCCCGACTTGCATGACATGCTCTGGGTGATCTACGTGAGTATAACTTGATTTGCTTCTTTGAAGAAACTAAGTGTTCTTTTTTACAGCAAATGTGAGGCCACCCAGAGCTTTCTAGGTTAGGTTAGTTAGTAAGTTAGTTTGTAATAGATAATAAACGTTTTAAAATTTTTAATTTTTTTATTACATCGTTATAACTACATGATAAACACTTATTGTTCCAACGTTTGCTGTTGGGCGTATTGTTTAAACACAATATCATATCTTATGACGTCCAAAGCATACTTTAGCATTTCATGCATGCAGTATACATTTTCGGATTTTATTGGCGGTAACGCTTCCTCAATGCTTCGTTTAAAGTCGCCGGGTAAATTCCAAACGCTTTGGATTATACTACTGTAGAAATTTTCAAAATTTTGACTTTTTAATAGTTCAGCTTTAGAATTCAGCAGGGGCAACAAATCCCACAACTCTGCTACTGATTGCATTCCGAGATACACTTGGGATCGCTTACGTTCCTGCAGCACAATCACTTTTTTGTTTCCGATTTTTTGGAAATATATTCGTTTGCCTGGACTTATATCCACCGGTTTTAAATCTCCATCTTCATAGTTAAAATGTCTGTTTATCACATCTTCATTTTTAAGAAAGACTTGCCACTCTCCTTCGTCTAGCAGTATAAAATTGTTGTTAATCCCACTAATTAGCACTCCCGGCACAAACGATCCAAAACAGGTCAAACCCAAACTCACAGATTTATTTCTTGACTTATTCAACGGATAACTTGTCGCGTTTAACAATACTGGATATAACAGTTTCACTTTTTTCTTTGACCCCTTCACAGTTTCACCAACCTTTTGTACCTCATCCATTGTTTTTGCTAGTACAGCACACGATATACTACTGAACACAAAACTACACCTCATGTTATACCCAGTCTTCAAGGTTACTGTTGATGGCCTCGCTTCAAACATGACCTTGGGCTTGCACGTGGCCTCGCCTTGCATGTGACCTTGGGCTTGAACGTGGCCTTGGCCTTGAACTCAAGGTCAAGTGGTGGGGGGAGGTTCCAGAACCATCCACTTCCCTCTACTTAGACACATTTTTATATACTATTTCCGGCCGGCTATTACACTTCATATACCCAGAAATGCCTTTCCGCATTGTATTTACGTTCAGTCAACCTCTAATGGCATGAGCTAATACCTGTGTCGTACAAACGCTAACCAAATCATACGTATTTACAATGTCGTGGTACGGTGCGATAGTCAAAAGTAGCTTTAAATTATACCAGAAGCTATTTAAAGCAGATATTGTCGTTTATTAACCCTCATATTGCAAAGGCTTATTCTTATGGCCCCTAAAACCTATCGAAATCATTTTTACAATGCCAATAAGCGGAAATAATACTTAACAGGTAACCTTTAGTATTGTAGATAGCCTTCAAAAGGACATATCTCACGCATTGGAAATAACGCCACGTCGAGATGGCAGAATAGGTATTTCAAAGAGCGCTAATAGACACATTTTTATATACTATTTCCGGCCGGCTATTACACTTCATATACCCAGAAAATGCCTTTCCGCATTGTATTTACGTTCAGTCAACCTCTAATGGCATGAGCTAATACCTGTGTCGTACAAACGCTAACCAAATCATACGTATTTACAATGTCGTGGTACGGTGCTACAGTCAAAAGTAGCTTTAAATTATACCAGAAGCTATTTAAAGCAGATATTGTCGTTTATTAACCCTCATATTGCAAAGGCTTATTCTTATGGCCCCTAAAACCTATCGAAATCATTTTTACAATGCCAATAAGCGGAAATAATACTTAACAGGTAACCTTTAGTATTGTAGATAGCCTTCAAAAGGACATATCTCGTGCATTGGAAATAACGCGAGCGTCGAGATGGCAGAATAGGTATTTCAAAGAGCGCTAATAGACACATTTTTATATACTATTTCCGGCCGGCTATTACACTTCATATACCCAGAAAATGCCTTTCCGCATTGTATTTACGTTCAGTCAACCTCTAATGGCATGAGCTAATACCTGTGTCGTACAAACGCTAACCAAATCATACGTATTTACAATGTCGTGGTACGGTGCGATAGTCAAAAGTAGCTTTAAATTATACCAGAAGCTATTTAAAGCAGATATTGTCGTTTATTAACCCTCATATTGCAAAGGCTTATTCTTATGGCCCCTAAAACCTATCGAAATCATTTTTACAATGCAATAAGCGGAAATAATACTTAACAGGTAACCTTTAGTATTGGAGATAGCCTTCAAAAGGACATATCTCCTGCATTGGAAATAACGCCAGCGTCGAGATGGCAGAATAGGTATTTCAAAGAGCGCTAATAGACACATTTTTTATATACTATTTCCGGCCGGCTATTACACTTCATATACCCAGAAGATGCCTTTCCGCATTGTATTTACGTTCAGTCAACCTCTAATGCATGAGCTAATACCTGTGTCGTACAAACGCTAACCAAATCATACGTATTTACAATGTAGAGGTGCAGTGCGATAGTCAAAAGTAGCTTTAAATTATACCAGAAGCTATTTAAAGCAGATATTGTCGTTTATTAACCCTCATATTGCAAGGATTATTCTTATGGCCCTTAAAAGCTATCCAAATCATTTTTACAATGCCAATATGCAGAAATAATACTTAACAGGTAACCTTTAGTATTGTAGATAGCCTTCAAAAGGACATATTTCGTGCATTGGAAATAACGCGAGCGTCGAGATGGCAGAATAGGTATTTCAAGAGCGCTAATAGACACATTTTATATACCCATTCCGGCCGGCTATTACACTTCATATACCCAGAAGATGCCTTTCCGCATTGTATTTACGTTCAGTCAACCTCTAATGGCATGAGCTAATACCTGTGTCGTACCAACGCTAACCAAATCATACGTATTTACAATGTCGTGGTACGGTGCGATAGTCAAAAGTAGCTTTAAATTATACCAGAAGCTATTTAAGCAGATATTGTCGTTTATTAACCCTCATATTGCAAAGGCTTATTCTTATGGCCCCTAAAACCTATCGAAATCATTTTTACAATGCCAATAGCGGAAATAATACTTAACAGGTAACCTTTAGTATTGTAGATAGCCTTCAAAAGGACATATCTCGTGCATTGGAAATAACGCGAGCGTCGAGATGGCAGAATAGGTATTTCAAAGAGCGCTAATAGACACATTTTTATATACTATTTCGGCCGGCTATTACACTTCATATACCCAGAAAATGCTTTCCGCATTGTATTTACGTTCAGTCAACCTCTAATGGCAATAGCTAATACCTGTGTCCGTACAAACGCTAACCAAATCATACGTATTTACAATGTCGTGGTACGGTGCGATAGTCAAAAGTAGCTTTAATTATACCAGAAGCTATTTAAAGCAGATATTGTCGTTTATTAACCCTCATATTGCAAAGGCTTATTCTTATGGCCCCTAAAACCTATCGAAATCATTTTTACAATGCCAATAAGCGGAAATAATACTTAACAGGTAACCTTAGTATTGTAGATAGCCTTCAAAAGGACATATCTCACGCATTGGAAATAACGCCACCGTCGAGATGCAGAATAGGTATTTCAAAGAGCGCTAATAGACACATTTTTATATACTATTTCCGGCCGGCTATTACACTTCATATACCCAGAAAATGCCTTTCCGCATTGTATTACGTTCAGTCAACCTCTAATGGCATGAGCTAATACCTGTGTCGTACAAACGCTAACCAAATCATACGTATTTACAATGTCGTGGTACGGTGCAATAGTCAAAAGTAGCTTTAAAAATACCAGAAGCTATTTAAAGCAGATATTGTCGTTTATTAACCCTCATATTGCAAAGGCTTATTCTTATGGCCCCTAAAACCTATCGAAATCATTTTTACAATGCCAATAAGCGGAAATAATACTTAACAGGTAACCTTTAGTATTGTAGCTAGCCTTCAAAAGGACATATCTCACGCATTGGAAATAACGCCACCGTCGAGATGGCAGAATAGGTATTTCAAAGAGCGCTAATAGACACATTTTTATATACTATTTCGGCCGGCTATTACACTTCATATACCCAGAAAATGCCTTTCCGCATTGTATTTACGTTCAGTCAACCTCTAATGGCATGAGCTAATACCTGTGTCGTACAAAGCTAACCAAATCATACGTATTTACAATGTCGTGGTACGGTGCGATAGTCAAAAGTAGCTTTAAAATATACCAGAAGCTATTTAAAGCAGAATTGTCGTTTATTAACCCTCATATTGCAAAGGCTTATCTATGGCCCCTAAACCTATCGAAATCATTTTTACAATGCCAATAAGCGGAAATAATACTTAACAGGTAACCTTTAGTATTGTAGATAGCCTTCAAAAGGACATATCTCGTGCATTGGAAATAACGCGAGCGTCGAGATGGCAGAATAGGTATTTCCAAGAGCGCTAATAGACACATTTTTATAATACCCATTCCGGCCGGCTATTACACTTCATATACCCAGAGATGCCTTTCCGCATTGTATTTACGTTCAGTCAACCTCTAATGGCATGAGCTAATACCTGTGTCGTACAAACGCTAACCAAATCATACGTATTTACAATGTAGAGGTGCAGTGCGATAGTCAAAAGTAGCTTTAAATTATACCAGAAGCTATTTAAAGCAGATATTGTCGTTTATTAACCCTCATATTGCAAAGGCTTATCTTATGGCCCCTAAAACCTATCGAAATCATTTTTACAATGCCAATAAGCGGAAATAATACTTAACAGGTAACCTTTAGTATTGTAGATAGCCTTCAAAAGGACATATCTCACGCATTGGAAATAACGCCACCGTCGAGATGGCAGAATAGGTATTTCAAGAGCGCTAATAGACACATTTTTATATACTATTTCCGGCCGGCTATTACACTTCATATACCCAGAAAATGCCTTTCCGCATTGTATTTACGTTCAGTCAACCTCTAATGGCATGAGCTAATACCTGTGTCGTACAAACGCTAACCAAATCATACGTATTTACAATGTCGTGGTACGGTGCGATAGTCAAAAGTAGCTTTAAATATACCAGAAGCTATTTAAAGCAGATATTGTCGTTTATTAACCCTCATATTGCAAAGGCTTATTCTTATGGCCCCTAAAACCTATCGAAATCATTTTTACAATGCCAATAAGCGGAATAATACTTACAGGTAACCTTTAGTATTGTAGATAGCCTCAAAAGGACATATCTCACGCATTGGAAATAACGCCACCGTCGAGATGGCAGAATAGGTATTTCAAAGAACGCTAATAGACACATTTTTATATACTATTTCCGGCCGGCTATTACACTTCATATACCCAGAAAATGCCTTTCGCATTGTATTTACGTTCAGTCAACCTCTAATGGCATGAGCTAATACCTGTGTCGTACAAACGCTAACCAAATCATACGTATTTACAATGTCGTGGTACGGTGCGATAGTCAAAAGTAGCTTAAATTATACCAGAAGCTATTTAAAGCAGATATTGTCGTTTATTAACCCTCATATTGCAAAGGCTTATTCTTATGGCCCCTAAAACCTATCGAAATCATTTTACAATGCCAATAAGCGGAAATAATACTTAACAGGTAACCTTTAGTATTGTAGATAGCCTTCAAAAGGACATATCTCGTGCATTGGAAATAACGCGAGCGTCGAGATGGCAGAATAGGTATTTCAAGAGCGCTAATAGACACATTTTATATACCCATTCCGGCCGGCTATTACACTCATATACCCAGAAGATGCCTTTCCGCATTGTATTTACGTCAGTCAACCTCTAATGGCATGAGCTAATACCTGTGTCGTACAAACGCTAACCAAATCATACGTATTTACAATGTCGTGGTACGGTGCGATAGTCAAAAGTAGCTTTAAATTATACCAGAAGCTATTTAAAGCCAGATATTGTCGTTATTAACCCTCATATTGCAAAGGCTTATTCTTATGGCCCCTAAAACCTATCGAAATCATTTTTACAATGCCAATAAGCGGAAATAATACTTAACAGGTAACCTTTAGTATTGTAGATAGCCTTCAAAAGGACATATCTCGTGCATTGGAAATAACGCGAGCGTCGAGATGCAAAATAGGTATTCAAAGAGCGCTAATAGACACATTTTTATATACTATTTCCGGCCGGCTATTACACTTCATATACCCAGAAAATGCCTTTCCGCATTGTATTTACGTTCAGTCACCTCTAATGGCATGAGCTAATACCTGTGTCGTACAAACGCTAACCAAATCATACGTATTTACAATGTCGTGTACGGTGCGATAGTCAAAAGTAAGCTTTAAATTATACCAGAAGCTATTTAAAGCAGATATTGTCGTTTATTAACCCTCATATTGCAAAGGCTTATTCTTATGGCCCTAAAACCTATCGAAATCATTTTTACAATGCCAATAAGCGGAAATAATACTTAACAGGTAACCTTAGTATTGTAGATAGCCTTCAAAAGGACATATCTCACGCATTGGAAATAACGCGTCGAGATGGCAGAATAGGTATTTCAAAGAACGCTAATAGACACATTTTTATATACTATTTCCGGCCGGCTATTACACTTCATATACCCAGAAAATGCCTTTCCGCATTGTATTTACGTTCAGTCAACCTCTAATGGCATGAGCTAATACCTGTGTCGTACAAACGCTAACCAAATCATACGTATTTACAATGTCGTGGTACGGTGCGATAGTCAAAAGTAGCTTTAAATTATACCAGAAGCTATTTAAAGCAGATATTGTCGTTTATTAACCCTCATATTGCAAAGGCTTATTCTTATGGCCCCTAAAACCTATCGAAATCATTTTTACAATGCCAATAAGCGGAAATAATACTTAACAGGTAACCTTTAGTATTGTAGATAGCCTTCAAAAGGACATATCTCGTGCATTGGAAATAACGCGAGCGTCGAGATGGCAGAATAGGTATTTCCAAGAGCGCTAATAGACACATTTTTATATACCCATTCCGGCCGGCTATTACACTTCATATACCCAGAAGATGCCTTTCCGCATTGTATTTACGTTCAGTCAACCTCTAATGGCATGAGCTAATACCTGTGTCGTACAAACGCTAACCAAATCATACGTATTTACAATGTCGTGGTACGGTGCGATAGTCAAAAGTAGCTTTAAATTATACCAGAAGCTATTTAAAGCAGATATTGTCGTTTATTAACCCTCATATTGCAAAGGCTTATTCTTATGGCCCCTAAAACCTATCGAAATCATTTTTACAATGCCAATAAGCGGAAATAATACTTAACAGGTAACCTTTAGTATTGTAGATAGCCTTCAAAAGGACATATCTCACGCATTAGAAATAACGCCACCGTCGAGATGGCAGAATAGGTATTTCAAAGAGCGCTAATAGACACATTTTTATATACTATTTCCGGCCGGCTATTACACTTCATATACCCAGAAAATGCCTTTCCGCATTGTATTTACGTTCAGTCAACCTCTAATGGCATGAGCTAATACCTGTGTCGTACAAACGCTAACCAAATCATACGTATTTACAATGTCGTGGTACGGTGCGATAGTCAAAAGTAGCTTTAAATTATACCAGAAGCTATTTAAAGCAGATATTGTCGTTTATTAACCCTCATATTGCAAAGGCTTATTCTTATGGCCCCTAAAACCTATCGAAATCATTTTTACAATGCCAATAAGCGGAAATAATACTTAACAGGTAACCTTTAGTATTGTAGATAGCCTTCAAAAGGACATATCTCGTGCATTGGAAATAACGCGAGCGTCGAGATGGCAGAATAGGTATTTCCAAGAGCGCTAATAGACACATTTTTATATACCCATTCCGGCCGGCTATTACACTTCATATACCCAGAAGATGCCTTTCCGCATTGTATTTACGTTCAGTCAACCTCTAATGGCATGAGCTAATACCTGTGTCGTACAAACGCTAACCAAATCATACGTATTTACAATGTAGAGGTGCGGTGCGATAGTCAAAAGTAGCTTTAAATTATACCAGTAGCTATTTAAAGCAGATATTGTCGCTTACTAACCCTCATATTGCAAGGGTTATTCTCATGCCCCCTAAAAGCTATCCAAATCATATTTACAATGCCAATAAGCAGTAATAATACTTAATAAGTAACTTTTAGTATTGTAGATAGCCTTCAAATATGCATATCTCGTGCATTGGAAATAACGCGAGCGTCGAAATTCCAGAATAGATATTTCCAAGAGCGCTAATAGACACATTTTTATATACTATTTCCGGCCGGCTATTACACTTCATATACCCAGAAGATGCCTTTCCGCATTGTATTTACGTTCAGTCAACCTCTAATGGCATGAGCTAATACCTGTGTCGTACAAACGCTAACCAAATCATACGTATTTACAATGTCGTGGTACGGTGCGATAGTCAAAAGTAGCTTTAAATTATACCAGAAGCTATTTAAAGCAGATATTGTCGTTTATTAACCCTCATATTGCAAAGGCTTATTCTTATGGCCCCTAAAACCCATCGAAATCATTTTTACAATGCCAATAAGCGGAAATAATACTTAACAGGTAACCTTTAGTATTGTAGATAGCCTTCAAAAGGACATATCTCGTGCATTGGAAATAACGCGAGCGTCGAGATGGCAGAATAGGTATTTCCAAGAGCGCTAATAGACACATTTTTATATACCCATTCCGGCCGGCTATTACACTTCATATACCCAGAAGATGCCTTTCCGCATTGTATTTACGTTCAGTCAACCTCTAATGGCATGAGCTAATACCTGTGTCGTACAAACGCTAACCAAATCATACGTATTTACAATGTCGTGGTACGGTGCGATAGTCAAAAGTAGCTTTAAATTATACCAGTAGCTATTTAAAGCAGATATTGTCGTTTATTAACCCTCATATTGCAAGGGCTTATTCTTATGGCCCCTAAAAGCTATCCAAATCATTTTTACAATGCCAATAAGCAGTAATAATACTTAACAGGTAACCTTTAGTATTGTAGATAGCCTTCAAAAGGACATATCTCGTGCATTGGAAATAACGCGAGCGTCGAGATGGCAGAATAGGTATTTCCAAGAGCGCTAATAGACACATTTTTATATACTATTTCCGGCCGGCTATTACACTTCATATACCCAGAAGATGCCTTTCCGCATTGTATTTACGTTCAGTCAACCTCTAATGGCATGAGCTAATACCTGTGTCGTACAAACGCTAACCAAATCATACGTATTTACAATGTAGAGGTGCAGTGCGATAGTCAAAAGTAGCTTTAAATTATACCAGAAGCTATTTAAAGCAGATATTGTCGCTTATTAACCCTCATATTGCAAGGGCTTATTCTTATGTCCCCTAAAAGCTATCCAAATCATATTTACAATGCCAATAAGCAGTAATAATACTTAATAAGTAACTTTTAGTATTGTAGATAGCCTTCAAAAGGACATACCCCGTGCCGAAGCCGGACAACTCGGCGCCGCCATCTCGGCGCCGCCACTTCGGCGCCGCCATCTCGGCGCGGGGCCAGCTCGGCGCCGGGACAACTCGGCGCCGGGACAACTCGGCGCGGAGCCATCTCGGCGCCAGCCAACTCGGCGCGAGGCCATCTCGGCGCCGAATTCAAATTTGCAAACCACATTGTGCACTACGCAAGAAAATTATTATCAAAAAATAATAAATAAGGTGATCGCCAAAAAGCTGTCATCAGATGAAAAAAAAAAATTATTGAGAATTTCTTGGAAAATCAAACACTGACGACCAGAGGTGGTTGCAAAGTGATTACAAATGGGCCAAACAAAAGTTGTCACATGACTTCCGTTATCAGTAAAATTTTACGGTTTTTTTAAAATAATTACAAAGCATGCATTTACAAGTCAAGATAGAGACACATTTTACGAAAAAAAGTTTTCTGGCCTTGAGATTGTTCAGTCAGCTAAAACTACCACACAATATGAAATCTCATTGAAATCTTGCTTAAATTCCGAAAAATATCACTTTTTGGTGTTACACAATTTTGAAAAACGCCATTTTTTAAGTGCTTTTTATATGACAAATATTTCTTTAATGTTTATTTTGCCAATCAAAGAATTTTATTTAAAAAATTTTTTTTTTATTATGAAATAAAAAGCTTTTTGAAAAATGTTTGTTTTTCCATAGCCGTCTTTGTTAAAAGTAAAATTTTTTGATGTGGGACCTAAACATAAAAGATAATGTGAGAGATCAAAGCTGGCAGAGAATTTTGAAATTTGGTATAGGAACCTAGATGTTGATTCTAAACAACTTCTCTTAATAACTTTTTGTCGTATTTGCTACATAAAAGACACGCTACTCTACAGTAATAGTTGTTTACCTAACAAGTTCGTAATTTTCCCGAATGAACACTTTGTTTGCAGCACGACCGAAGCCCCTAGGGCCCCCTTGAAGAGGGGCGGATCCCCGAGGGCTCCCTTGGAGAAGAGCGGAGCCCTGAAGGACCCCTCGGAGAGGGGCGGAGCCCCGAGGGCCCGCTTGGAGAGAAGCGAAGCCCCAAGGGCCCCTTTGGAGATGGGCGGAGCCCCGAGGTCCCCCTTGGAGAGGGGCGGAGCCCTAGAGGCCCCTTTGAAAATGGGCGGAACACCAAGAGCCCCCTTGGAGATGGGCCTACGTAATAGGCCTAAAAATGGTGGTAAATTGAATAGAATAGACCGCGCAATAGCGCGCGCAGCCCCGTTTATTATAAAAATTTACAAAAAACACAATTCCCCTAGTTTTTGTTGAAAAGTAAAAAACACCGCAGTGCGGGAAAAGTAACTTTCGGCGTATCGGAAATGACCGGGAAATATGAATTTTGAAGTCATGAGTACAAAAAATTGTTTTTTTGAAACTTTCAAGGCATACTTGATTTTTGAAAACTGAAATGCTGTTAGAAATTCGCCTTTAACCAACCAGGGCTGAACCCCAAAAAATGAAAATTTAAATCAAGAATTTTTTACCTTTTACAAGAGTCGGTTCACAGTGTGTCCAAGATAAGGAGAGCCAGTATGGGGATCTCGGTAATTGTAAGAGATACAAATTTGGTTAAATAGGAAGAAAGTTGCGCAATTAAAGGACTAACAAAATTACGCCTAGAAATCCTTTATATGATTTTTGTTTTTGAATTATCTCAAAAAAACCGAATTTATGGATTTTCTATTTTATTATATTCTGGCGTTAATATTAAAGTTAGAGCGAAACTGATTAAACTTCTTTGAAGCAGCTTTTAGTGGACTTAATGATTGCGTTATCAAATTTTTTATCCGACGTTTCGTCTTCGAGAAACCATCATCAACTTCATTTTTTTAAATACGGTCCTGGTTTTTTTATGCCAAATTTGTGAAGTCCTTTTTATTCTGAATTCAACAATGTACCACATGTTATGGTTTAATTACGTTTCGAGCTTTTTTTTTATCATTACCAGAAAATTTTTAAGATACGGACCTGCATTTCTCATAATTTTGTAAAAATAAGTTCACACAGTAAGTTAGGCGTTTTTAGATGCCTTTAAAATATTGAAATGCACATCATAATGTCATAATTCTGATACATTAATCTAATAACCAACCAATAACTATTAACGATAAATAACAAATAAATGAACAAAAGATAGACAGAAAGAATAACAAAACGAACATCGAAACAAGGTATTCAAAAAAGTTGCCATCATTCTCTAGGCATATATAACGTCTTCTAACTGTAGAATCTAAAACATTATTCAGCAATACTGGCGTTATACTTTGAAAGGCTTCAAGAACCAATCTTCTAAGTTCTTCTTCTGTTTCGAAGTTTCAAAACTTTGAATACCTATTACATTGATTCAATGCTCGTTTTATTATTCTTTTTGTCTATATTTTGTTCATTTATTTGTTGTTTATTGTTAATAGTTATTGGTCGGTTATTAAATTAATGTATCAGAATTATGACATTATGATGTGCATTTCAATATTTTAACGCCTAACTTACTGTGTGAACATATTTTTACAAAATTATGAGAAATGCAGGTCCGTATCGTAAAAATTTTCTGGTGATGATTAAAAATAGCTCAAAACGTAATTAAAACATAACATGTGGTACATTGTTAAATTCAGAATAAAAAGGACTTCACAAATTTAGCATTAAAAAATCAAGACCGTATTTAAAAAAATGAAGTTGATGATGGTTTCTCGAAGACGAAACGTTGGATAAAAAATTTGATAACGTAATCGTTAAGTCCACTAAAAGTTGCTTCAAGTAAGTTTAATCAGTTTTGCTCTAACTTTAATATTAACGCCAGAAAAAAATAAAATAGAAAATCCAAAAATTCGGTTTTTTTTTAGATAATTCAAAAACGAAGAATCCTATCAAGGATTTCTAGGCGTAATTTTGTTAGCCCTTTAATTGCGCAACTTTCTTCTTATTTAACCAAATTTGTATCTCTTACAGTTACCGAGATCCCCATACTGGCCCTCCTTATCTTAAACACACTGTATACAGGGTAATTTTTAAGTTGATTCTTTCCTTTTGCCAGGATATAAAGCTAAAAAAAGTAAGCCATTTACCACTTTTGCGAAATATTAAAACTAACGGAGGTACAAGGTGTTAAAGTTTCAAAGTATGAACTAAAATTACTTAACGAAAATTAAACTAAACTTAATCTAACTTAAATGATCAAAATTATCAGCATTCGCTTCTACACACACATTCCGCGTATAAGAGCGATGCGGCAGCGGCATTTTGACGACACTCCTAGTAAATAATAAGCATATTCACTCATTCATTATTTCTATAAACATGAACCATTATTGTAGCAATAACATTAAGAAAATTACAATGGAAAACTAGTTGACAGATCATTGCTTGACATCAGAGATAAACAAAAATAAAATTGTCCAGCCGCCTTTGCGCCAAAGTTTAGTTTTTAATTTGAAACTTTAACACCCTGTACCTCCGTTAGTTTTGATATTTCGGAAAAGTGGCAAATAAAAAAAATACTTATTTTTTTAGCTTTATTTCCTGGTAAACGGAAAGAATCAACTTAAAAATCACCCTGTATATAAATATATATATAAAAAAATATTGGTAATGTTTACATTTCACTTTATACAGGATAACAGCTTGTTCGAAAACCTATTTAGCCCGTATTAGATATATTGAGTGATTTTTACTTAGTTAAAAGTGGCGTTTTTCGAAGTTGTGTAAATCCAAAAAGTACAATTTTTCGGAAATTAAGCAAAATTTCCATACGATTTTTATTATGTGTTAGTTTTAGCTAACTCAACAATGTCAAGGTCAGAGAACAACTTTGTTTCATAAATGTTGTCCCTATCTTGGGTAGTAAATGCAATTTTTGTAATTATTTTTAAAAAATGTTGAATTTTACTGATAACGGAAGTCACGTGGCCCATTTGTAATCACTTTGCAATTATCTCTGGTCGTTAGTGTTTGATTTTCCAAGAAATTCTAAATATTTTTTTTCATTTGATGCCAGTTTGTTGGCGCTCACTTTTTTTATTATCTGTTTATAATAATTTCTTACGTAGTGCACACCTTTAGTTTGCGAATTTAAATTCGGCGCCGAGATGGCCTCGCGCCGGGTTGGCTGGCGCCGAGATGGCTCCGCGCCGAGTTGTCCCGGCGGCGAGCTGGCCCAGCTCCGATATGGCGGCGCCGAAGTGGCGGCGCCGAGATGGCGGCGCCGAGTTGTCCTAGACCCATCTCGTGCATTGGAAATAACGCCAGCGTCGAGATGGCAGAATAGGTATTTCAAAGAGCGCTAATAGACACATTTTTATATACTATTTCCGGCCGGCTATTACACTTCATATACCCAGAAGATTCCTTTCCGCATTGTATTTACGTTCAATCAACCTCTAATGGCATGAGCTAATACATGTGTCGTACAAACGCTAACCAAATCATACGTATTTACAATGTCGTGGTACGGTGCGATAGTCAAAAGTAGCTTTAAATTATACCAGAAGCTATTAAAGCAGATATTGTCGTTTATTAACCCTCATATTGCAAGGGATTATTCTTATGGACCCTAGAAGCTATCCAAATCATTTTTTCAATGCCAATAAGCAGAAATAATACTTAACAGGTAACCTTTAGTATTGTAGATGATAGCCTTCAAAAGGACATATCTCGTGCATTGGAAATAACGCGAGCGTCGAGATGGAAGAATAGGTATTTCTAAGAGCACTAATAGACACATTTTTATATACCCATTCCGGCCGGCTATTACACTTCATATACCCAGAAGATGCCTTTCCGCATTGTATTTACGTTCGGTCAACCTCTAATGGCATGAGCTAATACCTGTGTCGTACAAACGCTAACCAAATCATACGTATTTACAATGTAGAGGTGCAGTGCGATAGTCAAAAGTAGCTTTAAATTATACCAGAAGCTATTTAAAGCAGATATTGTCGCTTATTAACCCTCATATTGCAAGGGCTTATTCTTATGGCCCCTAAAAGCTATCCAAATCATATTTACAATGCCAATAAGCAGTAATAATACTTAATAAGTAACTTTTAGTATTGTAGATAGCCTTCAAAAATGCATATCTCGTGCATTGGAAATAACGCGAGCGTCGAAATTCCAGAATAGATATTTCCAAGAGCGCTAATAGACACATTTTTATATACTATTTCCGGCCGGCTATTACACTTCATATACCCAGAAGATGCCTTTCCGCATTGTATTTACGTTCAGTCAACCTCTAATGGCATGAGCTAATACCTGTGTCGTACAAACGCTAACCAAATCATACGTATTTACAATGTAGAGGTGTAGTGCGATAGTCAAAAGTAGCTTTAAATTATACCAGAAGCTATTTAAAGCAGATATTGTCGCTTATTAACCCTCATATTGCAAGGGCTTATTCTTATGGCCCCTAAAAGCTATCCAAATCATATTTACAATGCCAATAAGCAGTAATAATACTTAATAAGTAACTTTTAGTATTGTAGATAGCCTTCAAAAATGCATATCTCGTGCATTGGAAATAACGCGAGCGTCGAAATTCCAGAATAGATATTTCCAAGAGCGCTAATAGACACATTTTTATATACTATTTCCGGCCGGCTATTACACTTCATATACCCAGAAGATGCCTTTCCGCATTGTATTTACGTTCAGTCAACCTCTAATGGCATGAGCTAATACCTGTGTCGTACAAACGCTAACCAAATCATACGTATTTACAATGTAGAGGTGCAGTGCGATAGTCAAAAGTAGCTTTAAATTATACCAGAAGCTATTTAAAGCAGATATTGTCGCTTATTAACCCTCATATTGCAAGGGCTTATTCTTATGGCCCCTAAAAGCTATCCAAATCATATTTACAATGCCAATAAGCAGTAATAATACTTAATAAGTAACTTTTAGTATTGTAGATAGCCTTCAAAAATGCATATCTCGTGCATTGGAAATAACGCGAGCGTCGAAATTCCAGAATAGATATTTCCAAGAGCGCTAATAGACACATTTTTATATACTATTTCCGGCCGGCTATTACACTTCATATACCCAGAAGATGCCTTTCCGCATTGTATTTACGTTCGGTCAACCTCTAATGGCATGAGCTAATACCTGTGTCGTACAAACGCTAACCAAATCATACGTATTTACAATGTAGAGGTGCAGTGCGATAGTCAAAAGTAGCTTTAAATTATACCAGAAGCTATTTAAAGCAGATATTGTCGCTTATTAACCCTCATATTGCAAGGGCTTATTCTTATGGCCCCTAAAAGCTATCCAAATCATATTTACAATGCCAATAAGCAGTAATAATACTTAATAAGTAACTTTTAGTATTGTAGATAGCCTTCAAAAATGCATATCTCGTGCATTGGAAATAACGCGAGCGTCGAAATTCCAGAATAGATATTTCCAAGAGCGCTAATAGACACATTTTTATATACTATTTCCGGCCGGCTATTACACTTCATATACCCAGAAGATGCCTTTCCGCATTGTATTTACGTTCAGTCAACCTCTAATGGCATGAGCTAATACCTGTGTCGTACAAACGCTAACCAAATCATACGTATTTACAATGTAGAGGTGTAGTGCGATAGTCAAAAGTAGCTTTAAATTATACCAGAAGCTATTTAAAGCAGATATTGTCGCTTATTAACCCTCATATTGCAAGGGCTTATTCTTATGGCCCCTAAAAGCTATCCAAATCATATTTACAATGCCAATAAGCAGTAATAATACTTAATAAGTAACTTTTAGTATTGTAGATAGCCTTCAAAAATGCATATCTCGTGCATTGGAAATAACGCGAGCGTCGAAATTCCAGAATAGATATTTCCAAGAGCGCTAATAGACACATTTTTATATACTATTTCCGGCCGGCTATTACACTTCATATACCCAGAAGATGCCTTTCCGCATTGTATTTACGTTCAGTCAACCTCTAATGGCATGAGCTAATACCTGTGTCGTACAAACGCTAACCAAATCATACGTATTTACAATGTAGAGGTGCAGTGCGATAGTCAAAAGTAGCTTTAAATTATACCAGAAGCTATTTAAAGCAGATATTGTCGCTTATTAACCCTCATATTGCAAGGGCTTATTCTTATGGCCCCTAAAAGCTATCCAAATCATATTTACAATGCCAATAAGCAGTAATAATACTTAATAAGTAACTTTTAGTATTGTAGATAGCCTTCAAAAATGCATATCTCGTGCATTGGAAATAACGCGAGCGTCGAAATTCCAGAATAGATATTTCCAAGAGCGCTAATAGACACATTTTTATATACTATTTCCGGCCGGCTATTACACTTCATATACCCAGAAGATGCCTTTCCGCATTGTATTTACGTTCAGTCAACCTCTAATGGCATGAGCTAATACCTGTGTCGTACAAACGCTAACCAAATCATACGTATTTACAATGTCGAGGTGCAGTGCGATAGTCAAAAGTAGCTTTAAATTATACCAGAAGCTATTTAAAGCAGATATTGTCGCTTATTAACCCTCATATTGCAAGGGCTTATTCTTATGGCCCCTAAAAGCTATCCAAATCATATTTACAATGCCAATAAGCAGTAATAATACTTAATAAGTAACTTTTAGTATTGTAGATAGCCTTCAAAAATGCATATCTCGTGCATTGGAAATAACGCGAGCGTCGAAATTCCAGAATAGATATTTCCAAGAGCGCTAATAGACACATTTTTATATACTATTTCCGGCCGTTATTACACTTCATATACCCAGAAGATGCCTTTCCGCATTGTATTTACGTTCAGTCAACCTCTAATGGCATGAGCTAATACCTGTGTCGTACAAACGCTAACCAAATCATACGTATTTACAATGTAGAGGTGCAGTGCGATAGTCAAAAGTAGCTTTAAATTATACCAGAAGCTATTTAAAGCAGATATTGTCGCTTATTAACCCTCATATTGCAAGGGCTTATTCTTATGGCCCCTAAAAGCTATCCAAATCATATTTACAATGCCAATAAGCAGTAATAATACTTAATAAGTAACTTTTAGTATAGTAGATAGCCTTCAAAAATGCACATCTCGTGCATTGGAAATAACGCGAGCGTCGAAATTCCAGAATAGATATTTCCAAGAGCGCTAATAGACACATTTTTATATACTATTTCCGGCCGGCTATTACACTTCATATACCCAGAAGATGCCTTTCCGCATTGTATTTACGTTCAGTCAACCTCTAATGGCATGAGCTAATACCTGTGTCGTACAAACGCTAACCAAATCATACGTATTTACAATGTAGAGGTGCAGTGCGATAGTCAAAAGTAGCTTTAAATTATACCAGAAGCTATTTAAAACAGATATTGTCGCTTATTAACCCTCATATTGCAAGGGCTTATTCTTATGGCCCCTAAAAGCTATCCAAATCATATTTACAATGCCAATAAGCAGTAATAATACTTAATAAGTAACTTTTAGTATTGTAGATAGCCTTCAAAAATGCATATCTCGTGCATTGGAAATAACGCGAGCGTCGAAATTCCAGAATAGATATTTCCAAGAGCGCTAATAGACACATTTTTATATACTATTTCCGGCCGGCTATTACACTTCATATACCCAGAAGATGCCTTTCCGCATTGTATTTACGTTCAGTCAACCTCTAATGGCATGAGCTAATACCTGTGTCGTACAAACGCTAACCAAATCATACGTATTTACAATGTAGAGGTGCAGTGCGATAGTCAAAAGTAGCTTTAAATTATACCAGAAGCTATTTAAAGCAGATATTGTCGCTTATTAACCCTCATATTGCAAGGGCTTATTCTTATGGCCCCTAAAAGCTATCCAAATCATATTTACAATGCCAATAAGCAGTAATAATACTTAATAAGTAACTTTTAGTATTGTAGATAGCCTTCAAAAATCCATATCTCGTGCATTGCAAATAACGCGAGCGTCGAAATTCCAGAATAGATATTTCCAAGAGCGCTAATAGACACATTTTTATATACTATTTCCGGCCGGCTATTACAGTTCATATACCCAGAAGATGCCTTTCCGCATTGTATTTACGTTCAGTCAACCTCTAATGGCATGAGCTAATACCTGTGTCGTACAAACGCTAACCAAATCATACGTATTTACAATGTAGAGGTGCAGTGCGATAGTCAAAAGTAGCTTTAAATTATACCAGAAGCTATTTAAAGCAGATATTGTCGCTTATTAACCCTCATATTGCAAGGGCTTATTCTTATGGCCCCTAAAAGCTATCCAAATCATATTTACAATGCCAATAAGCAGTAATAATACTTAATAAGTAACTTTTAGTATTGTAGATAGCCTTCAAAAATGCATATCTCGTGCATTGGAAATAACGCGAGCGTCGAAATTCCAGAATAGATATTTCCAAGAGCGCTAATAGACACATTTTTATATACTATTTCCGGCCGGCTATTACACTTCATATACCCAGAAGATGCCTTTCCGCATTGTATTTACGTTCAGTCAACCTCTAATGGCATGAAATAATACCTGTGTCGTACAAACGCTAACCAAATCATACGTATTTACAATGTAGAGGTGCAGTGCGATAGTCAAAAGTAGCTTTAAATTATACCAGAAGCTATTTAAAGCAGATATTGTCGCTTATTAACCCTCATATTGCAAGGGCTTATTCTTATGGCCCCTAAAAGCTATCCAAATCATATTTACAATGCCAATAAGCAGTAATAATACTTAATAAGTAACTTTTAGTATTGTAGATAGCCTTCAAAAATGCATATCTCGTGCATTGGAAATAACGCGAGCGTTGAAATTCCAAAATAGATATTTCCAAGAGCGCTAATAGACACATTTTTATATACTATTTCCGGCCGGCTATTACACTTCATATACCCAGAAGATGCCTTTCCGCATTGTATTTACGTTCAGTCAACCTCTAATGGCATGAGCTAATACCTGTGTCGTACAAACGCTAACCAAATCAAACGTATTTACAATGCCGTGGTACGGTGCGATAGTCAATAGTAGCTTTAAATTATACCAGAAGCTATTTAAAACAGATATTGTCGTTTATTAACCCTCATATTGCAAGGGCTTATTCTTATGGCCCCTAAAAGCTATCCAAATCATATTTACAATGCCAATAAGCAGTAATAATACTTAATAAGTAACTTTTAGTATTGTAGATAGCCTTCAAAAATGCATATCTCGTGCATTGGAAATAACGCGTGCGTTGAAATTCGAAAATAGATATTTCCAAGAGCGCTAATGGACACATTTTTATATACTATTTCCGGCCGGCTATTACACTTCATATACCCAGAAGATGCCTTTCCGCATTGTATTTACGTTCAGTCAACCTCTAATGGCATGAGCTAATACCTGTGTCGTACAAACGCTAACCAAATCATACGTATTTACAATGTAGAGGTGCAGTGCGATAGTCAAAAGTAGCTTTAAATTATACCAGAAGCTATTTAAAGCAGATATTGTCGCTTATTAACCCTCATATTGCAAGGGCTTATTCTTATGGCCCCTAAAAGCTATCCAAATCATATTTACAATGCCAATAAGCAGTAATAATACTTAATAAGTAACTTTTAGTATTGTAGATAGCCTTCAAAAATATCTGCATATCTCGTGCATTGGAAATAACGCGTGCGTTGAAATTCGAAAATAGATATTTCCAAGAGCGCTAATAGACACATTTTTATATACTATTTCCGGCCGGCTATTACACTTCATATACCCAGAAGATGCCTTTCCGCATTGTATTTACGTTCAGTAGACCTCTAATGGCATGAGCTAATACCTGTGTCGTACAAACGCTAACCAAATCATACGTATTTACAATGTAGAGGTGCAGTGCGATAGTCAAAAGTAGCTTTAAATTATACCAGAAGCTATTTAAAGCAGATATTGTCGCTTATTAACCCTCATATTGCAAGGGCTTATTCTTATGGCCCCTAAAAGCTATCCAAATCATATTTACAATGCCAATAAGCAGTAATAATACTTAATAAGTAACTTTTAGTATTGTAGATAGCCTTCAAAAATGCATATCTCGTGCATTGGAAATAACGCCACCGTCGAAATTCCAGAATAGATATTTCCAAGAGCGCTAATAGACACATTTTTATATACTATTTCCGGCCGGCTATTACACTTCATATACCCAGAAGATGCCTTTCCGCATTGTATTTACGTTCAGTCAACCTCTAATGGCATGAAATAATACCTGTGTCGTACAAACGCTAACCAAATCATACGTATTTACAATGTAGAGGTGCAGTGCGATAGTCAAAAGTAGCTTTAAATTATACCAGAAGCTATTTAAAGCAGATATTGTCGCTTATTAACCCTCATATTGCAAGGGCTTATTCTTATGGCCCCTAAAAGCTATCCAAATCATATTTACAATGCCAATAAGCAGTAATAATTCTTAATAAGTAACTTTTAGTATTGTAGATAGCCTTCAAAAATGCATATCTCGTGCATTGGAAATAACGCGTGCGTTGAAATCCGAAAATAGATATTTCCAAGAGCGCTAATAGACACATTTTTATATACTATTTCCGGCCGGCTATTACACTTCATATACCCAGAAGATGCCTTTCCGCATTGTATTTACGTTCAGTCAACCTCTAATGGCATGAGCTAATACCTGTGTCGTACAAACGCTAACCAAATCATACGTATTTACAATGTAGAGGTGCAGTGCGATAGTCAAAAGTAGCTTTAAATTATACCAGAAGCTATTTAAAGCAGATATTGTCGCTTATTAACCCTCATCTTGCAAGGGCTTATTCTTATGGCCCCTAAAAGCTATCCAAATCATATTTACAATGCCAATAAGCAGTAATAATACTTAATAAGTAACTTTTAGTATTGTAGATAGCCTTCAAAAATGCATATCTCGTGCATTGGAAATAACGCGAGCGACCAAATTCCAGAATAGATACTTCCAAGAGCGCTAATAGACACATTTTTATATACTATTTCCGGCCGGCTATTACACTTCATATACCCAGAAGATGCCTTTCCGCATTGTATTTACGTTCAGTCAACCTCTAATGGCATGAGCTAATACCTGTGTCGTACAAACGCTAACCAAATTATACGTATTTACAATGTAGAGGTGCAGTGCGATAGTCAAAAGTAGCTTTAAATTATACCAGAAGCTATTTAAAGCAGATATTGTCGCTTATTGACCCTCATATTGCAAGGGCTTATTCTTATGGCCCCTAAAAGCTATCCAAATCATATTTACAATGCCAATAAGCAGTAATAATACTTAATAAGTAACTTTTAGTATTGTAGATAGCCTTCAAAAATGCATATCTCGTGCATTGGAAATAACGCGAGCGTCGAAATTCCAGAATAGATATTTCCAAGAGCGCTAATAGACACATTTTTATATACTATTTCCGGCCGGCTATTACACTTCATATACCCAGAAGATGCCTTTCCGCATTGTATTTACGTTCAGTCAACCTCTAATGGCATGAAATAATACCTGTGTCGTACAAACGCTAACCAAATCATACGTATTTACAATGCCGTGGTACGGTGCGATAGTCAAAAGTAGCTTTAAATTATACCAGACGCTATTTAAAACAGATATTGTCGTTTATTAACCCTCATATTGCAAGGGCTTATTCTTATGGCCCCTAAAAGCTATCCAAATCATATTTACAATGCCAATAAGCAGTAATAATACTTAATAAGTAACTTTTAGTATTGTAGATAGCCTTCAAAAATGCATATCTCGTGCAGTGGAAATAACACGTGCGTTGAAATTCCAAAATAGATATTTCCTAGAGCGCTAATAGACACATTTTTATATACTATTTCCGGCCGGCTATTACACTACATATACCCAGAAGATGCCTTTCCGCATTGTATTTACGTTCAGTCAACCTCTAATGGCATGAGCTAATACCTGTGTCGTACAAACGCTAACCAAATCATACGTATTTACAATGTAGAGGTGCAGTGCGATAGTCAAAAGTAGCTTTAAATTATATAAGAAGCTATTTAAAACAGATATTGTCGCTTATTAACCCTCATATTGCAAGGGCTTATTCTTATGGCCCCTAAAAGCTATAGAAATCATTTTTACAATGCCAATAAGCAGAAATAATACTTAACAGGTAACCTTTAGTATTGTAGATAGCCTTCAAAAGGACATTTCTCGTGCATTGAAAATAACGCCAGCGTCGAGATGGCAGAATAGGTATTTCAAAGAGCGCTAATAGACACATTTTTATATACTATTTCCGGCCGGCTATTACACTTCATATACCCAGAAGATGCCTTTCCGCATTGTAAGTACTTTCAGTCAACCTCTAATGGCATGAGCTAATACCTGTGTCGTACAAACGCTAACCAAATCATACGTATTTACAATGTCGTGGTACGGTGCGATAGTCAAAAATAGCTTTAAATTATACCAGAAGCTATTTAAAGCAGATATTGTCGTTTATTAACCCTCATATTGCAAGGGCTTATTCTTATGGCCCCTAAAAGCTATCCAAATCATTTTTTCAATGCCAATAAGCAGAAATAATACTTAACAGGTCACCTTTAGTATTGTAGATAGCCTTCAAAAGGACATATCTCGTGCATTGGAAATAACGCGAGCGTCGAGATGGAAGAATAGGTATTTCCAAGAGCGCTAATAGACACATTTTTATGTACCCATTCCGGCCGGCTATTACACTTCATATACCCAGAAGATGCCTTTCCGCATTGTATTTACGTTCAGTCAACCTCTAATGGCATGAGCTAATACCTGTGTCGTACAAACGCTAACCAAATCATATGTATTTACAATGTAGAGGTGCAGTGCGATAGTCAAAAGTAGCTTTAAATTATACCAGAAGCTATTTAAAACAGATATTGTCGAATATTAACCCTCACATTGCAAGGGCTTATTCTTATGGCCCCTAAAAGCTATAGAAATCATTTTTACAATGCCAATAAGAAGAAATAATACTTAACAGGTAACCTTTAGTATTGTAGATAGCCTTCAAAAGGACATATCTCATGCATTGGAAATAACGCCAGCGTCGAGATGGCAGAATAGGTATTTCAAAGAGCGCTAATAGACACATTTTTATATACTATTTCCGGCCGGCTATTACACTTCATATACCCAGAAGATGCCTTTCCGCATTGTATTTACGTTCAGTCAACCTCTAATGGCATGAGCTAATACCTGTGTCGTACAAACGCTAACCAAATCATACCTATTTACAATGTCGTGGTACGGTGCGATATTCAAAAGTAGCTTTAAATTATACCAGAAGCTATTTAAAGCAGATATTGTCGTTTATTAACCCTCATATTGCAAGGGCTTATTGTTATGGCCCCTAAAAGCTATCGAAATCATTTTTACAATGCCAATAAGCAGAAATAATACTTAACAGGTAACCTTTAGTATTGTAGATAGCTTTCAAAAGGACATATCTCGTGCATTGGAAATAACGCGAGCGTCGAGATGGCAGAATAGGTATTTCCAAGAGCGCTAATAGACACATTTTTATATACCCATTCCGGCCGGCTATTACACTTCATATACCCAGAAGAGGCCTTTCCGCATTGTATTTACGTTCAGTCAACCTCTAATGGCATGAGCTAATACCTGTGTCGTACAAACGCTAACCAAATCATACGTATTTACAATGTAGAGGTGCAGTGCGATAGTCAAAAGTAGCTTTAAATTATACCAGAAGCTATTTAAATAGATTTTGTCGTTTATTAACCCTCATATTGCAAGGGCTTATACTTATGGCCCCTAAAAGCTATAGAAATCAGTTTTACAATGCCAATAAGCAGAAATAATACTTAACAGGTAACCTTTAGTATTGTAGATAGCCTTCAAAAGGACATATCTCGTGCATTGAAAATAACGCCAGCGTCGAGATGGCAGAATAGGTATTTCAAAGAGCGCTAATAGACACATTTTTATATACTATTTCCGGCCGGCTATTACACTTCATATACCCAGAAGATGCCTTTCCGCATTGTAATTACTTTCAGTCAACCTCTAATGGCATGAGCTAATACCTGTGTCGTACAAACGCTAACCAAATCATACGTATTTACAATGTAGAGGTGCAGTGCGATAGTCAAAAGTAGCTTTAAATTATACCAGAAGCTATTTAAAGCAGATATTGTCGTTTATTAACCCTCATATTGCAAGGGCTTATTCTTATGGCCCATAAAAGCTATCCAAATCATATTTACAATGCCAATAAGCAGTAATAATACTTAACAGGTAACCTTTAGTATTGTAGATAGCCTTCAAAAGGACATATTTTGTGCATTGGAAATAACGCGAGCGTCGAGATGGCAGAATAGGTATTTCCAAGAGCGCTAATAGACACATTTTTATATACCCATTCCGGCCGGCTATTACACTTCATATACCCAGAAGATGCCTTTCCGCATTGTATTTACGTTCAGTTAACCTCTAATGGCATGAGCTAATACCTGTGTCGTACAAACGCTAACCAAATCATACGTATTTACAATGTCGTGGTACGGTGCGATAGTCAAAAGTAGCTTTAAATTATACCAGAAGCTATTTAAAGCAGATATTGTCGTTTATTAACCCTCATATTGCAAGGGCTTATTCTTATGGCCCCTAAAAGCTATCGAAATCATTTTTACAATGCCAATAAGCAGAAATAATACTTAACAGGTAACCTTTAGTATTGTAGATAGCTTTCAAAAGGACATATCTCGTGCATTGGAAATAACGCGAGCGTCGAGATGGCAGAATAGGTATTTCCAAGAGCGCTAATAGACACATTTTTATATACCCATTCCGGCCGGCTATTACACTTCATAAACCCAGAAGAGGCCTTTCCGCATTGTATTTACGTTCAGTCAACCTCTAATGGCATGAGCTAATACCTGTGTCGTACAAACGCTAACCAAATCATACGTATTTACAATGTAGAGGTGCAGTGCGATAGTCAAAAGTAGCTTTAAATTATACCAGAAGCTATTTAAAACAGATATTGTCGATTATTAACCCTCACATTGCAAGGACTTATTCTTATGGCCCCTAAAAGCTATCGAAATCATTTTTACAATGCAAATAAGCAAAAATAATACTTAACAGGTAACCTTTAGTATTGTAGATAGCCTTCAAAAGGACATATTTCGTGCATTGGAAATAACGCCAGAGTCGAGATGGCAGAATAGGTATTTCCAAGAGCGCTAATAGACACATTTTTATATACCCATTCCGGCCGGCTATTACACATCATATACCCAGAAGAGGCCTTTCCGCATTGTATTTACGTTCAGTCAACCTCTAATGGCATGAGCTAATTCCTGTGTCGTACAAACGCTAACCAAATCATACGTATTTACAATGTCGTGGTACGGTGCGATAGTCAAAAGTAGCTTTAAATTATACCAGAAGCTATTTAAAGCAGATATTTCGTTTATTAACCCTCATATTGCAAGGGCTTATTCTCATGGCCCCTAAAAGCTATCGAAATCATTTTTACAATGCAAATAAGCAAAAATAATACTTAACAGGTAACCTTTAGTATTGTAGATAGCCTTCAAAAGGACATATCTCGTGCATTGGAAATAACGCGAGCGTCGAGATGGCAGAATAGGTATTTCCAAGAGCGCTAATAGACACATTTTTATATACCCATTCCGGCCGGCTATTACACTTCATATACCCAGAAGATGCCTTTCCGCATTGTATTTACGTTCAGTCAACCTCTAATGGCATGAGCTAATACCTGTGTCGTACAAACGCTAACCAAATCATACGTATTTACAATGTAGAGGTGCAGTGCGATAGTCAAAAGTAGCTTTAAATTATACCAGAAGCTATTTAAAGCAGATATTGTCGTTTATTAACCCTCATATTGCAAGGGCTTATTCTTATGGCCCATAAAAGCTATCCAAATCATATTTACAATGCCAATAAGCAGTAATAATACTTAATAAGTAACTTTTAGTATTGTAGATAGCCTTCAAAAATGCATATCTCGTGCATTGGAAATAACGCGAGCGTTGAAATTCCAAAATAGATATTTCCAAGAGCGCTAATAGACACATTGTTATATACTATTTCCGGCCGGCTATTACACTTCATATACCCAGAAGATGCCTTTCCGCATTGTATTTACGTTCAGTCAACCTCTAATGGCATGAGCTAATACCTGTGTCGTACAAACGCTAACCAAGTCATACGTATTTACAATGTCGTGGTGCAGTGCGATAGTCAAAAGTAGCTTTAAATTATACCAGAAGCTATTTAAAACAGATATTGTCGATTATTAACCCTCATATTGCAAGGGATTATTCATATGGCCCCTAAAAGCTATCCAAATCATTTTTACAATGCCAATAAGCAGAAATAACTTAACAGGTAACCTTTAGTATTGTAGATAGCCTTCAAAAGGACATATTTCGTGCATTGGAAATAACGCGAGCGTCGAGATGGCAGAATAGGTATTTCCAAGAGCGCTAATAGACACATTTTTATATACCCATTCCGGCCGGCTATTACACTTCATATACCCAGAAGATGCCTTTCCGCATTGTATTTACGTTCAGTCAACCTCTAATGGCATGAGCTAATACCTGTGTCGTACAAACGCTAACCAAATCATACGTATTTACAATGTAGAGGTGCAGTGCGATAGTCAAAAGTAGCTTTAAATTATACCAGAAGCTATTTAAAGCAGATATTGTCGTTTATTAACCCTCATATTGCAAGGGCTCATTCTTATGGCCCATAAAAGCTATCCAAATCATATTTACAATGCCAATAAGCAGTAATAATACTTAATAAGTAACTTTTAGTATTGTAGATAGCCTTCAAAAATGCATATCTCGTGCATTGGAAATAACGCGAGCGTTGAAATTCCAAAATAGATATTTCCAAGAGCGCTAATAGACACATTGTTATATACTATTTCCGGCCGGCTATTACACTTCATATACCTAGAAGATGCCTTTCCGCATTGTATTTACGTTCAGTCAACCTCTAATGGCATGAGCTAATACCTGTGTCGTACAAACGCTAACCAAATCATACGTATTTACAATGTCGTGGTACGGTGCGATAGTCAAAAGTAGCTTTAAATTATACCAGAAGCTATTTAAAGCAGATATTGTCGTTTACTAACCCTCATATTGCAAGGGATTATTCTTATGGCCCCTAAAAGCTATCCAAATCATTTTTACAATGCCAATAAGCAGAAATAATACTTAACAGGTAACCTTTAGTATTGTAGATAGCCTTCAAAAGGACATATTTCGTGCATTGGAAATAACGCGAGCGTCGAGATGGCAGAATAGGTATTTCCAAGAGCGCTAATAGACACATTTTTATATACCCATTCCGGCCGGCTATTACACTTCATATACCCAGAAGATGCCTTTCCGCATTGTATTTACGTTCAGTCAACCTCTAATGGCATGAGCTAATACCTGTGTCGTACAAACGCTAACCAAATCATACGTATTTACAATGTCGTGGTACGGTGCGATAGTCAAAAGTAGCTTTAAATTATACCAGAAGCTATTTAAAGCAGACATTGTCGTTTATTAACCCTCATATTGCAAGGGCTTATTCTTATGGCCCCTAAAAGCTATCCAAATCATTTTTTCAATGCCAATAAGCAGAAATAATACTTAACAGGTAATCTTTAGTATTGTAGATAGCCTTCAAAAGGACATATCTCGTGCATTAGAAATAACGCGAGCGTCGAGATGGAAGAATAGGTATTTCCAAGAGCGCTAATAGACACATTTTTATATACTATTTCCGGCCGGCTATTACACTTCATATACCTAGAAGATGCCTTTCCGCAATGTATTTACGTTCAGTCAACCTCTAATGGCATGAGGTAATACCTGTGTCGTACAAACGCTATCCAAATCATACGTATTTACAATGTAGAGGTGCAGTGCGATAGTCAAAAGTAGCTTTAAATTATACCAGAAGCTATTTAAAGCAGATATTGTCGCTTATTAACCCTCATATTGCAAGGGCTTATTCTTATGGCCCCTAAAAGCTATCCAAATCATATTTACAATGCCAATAAGCAGTAATAATACTAAATAAGTAACTTTTAGTATTGTAGATAGCCTTCAAAAATGCATATCTCATGCATTGGAACTAACGCGAGCGTTGAAATTTCAAAATAGATATTTCCAAGAGCGCTAATAGACACATTTTTATATACTATTTCCGGCCGGCTATTACACTTCATATACCTAGAAGATGCCTTTCCGCATTGTATTTACGTTCAGTCAACCTCTAATGGCATGAGCTAATACCTGTGTCGTACAAACGCTAACCAAATCATACGTATTTACAATGTCGTGGTACGGTGCGATAGGCAAAAGTAGCTTTAAATTATACCAGAAGCTATTTAAAGCAGATATTGTCGTTTATTAACCCTCATATTGCAAGGGATTATTCTTATGGCCCCTAAAAACTATCCAAACCATTTTTACAATGCCAAGAAGCAGAAATAATACTTAACAGGTAACCTTTAGTATTGTAGATAGCCTTCAAAAGGACATATTTCGTGCATTGGAAATAACGCGAGCGTCGAGATGGCAGAATAGGTATTTCCAAGAGCGCTAACAGGAACATTTTTATATACCCATTCCGGCCGGCTATTAAACTACATATACCCAGAAGATGCCTTTCCGCATTGTATTTACGTTCAGTCAACCTCTAATGGCATGAGCTAATACCTGTTTCGTACAAACGCTAACCAAATCATACGTATTTACAATGTAGAGGTGCAGTGCGATAGTCAAAAGTAGCTTTAAATTATACCAGAATCTATTTAAAACAGATATTGTCGCTTATTAACCCTCATATTGCAAGGGCTTATTCTTATGGCCCCTAAAAGCTATAGAAATCATTTTTACAATGCCAATAAGCAGAAATAATACTTAACAGGTAACCTTTAGTATTGTAGATAGCCTTCAAAAGGACATATCTCGTGCATTGGAAATAACGCCAGCGTCGAAATGGCAGAATAGGTATTTCAAAGAGCGGTAATAGACACATTTTTATATACTATTTCCGGCCGGCTATTACACTTCATATACCCAGAATATGCCTTTCCGCATTGTATTTACGTTCAGTGAACCTCTAATGGCATAAGCTAATACCTGTGTCGTACAAACGCTAACCAAATCATACGTATTTACAATGTCGTGGTACGGTGCGATAGTCAAAAGTAGCTTTAAATTATATGAGAAGCTATTTAAAGCAGATATTGTCGTTTATTAACCCTCATATTGCAAGGGATTATTCTTAAGGTCTAAAAAGCTATCCAAATAATTTTTACAATGCTAATAAGCAGAAATAATACTTAATAAGTAACTTTTAGTATTGTAGATAGCCTTCAAAAATGCATATCTCGTGCATTGGAAATAACGCGAGCGTTGAAATTCCAAAATAGATATTTCCAAGAGCGGTAATAGACACATTTTTATATACTATTTCCGGCCGGCTATTACACTTCATATACCCAGAATATGCCTTTCCGCATTGTATTTACGTTCAGTCAACCTCTAATGGCATGAGCTAGTACCTGTGTCGTACAAACGCTAACCAAATCATACGTATTTACAATGTAGAGGTGCAGTGCGATAGTCAAAGGTAGCTTTAAATTATACCAGAAGCTATTTAAAGCAGATATTGTCGCTTATTAACCCTCATATTGCAAGGGCTTATTCTTATGGCCCCTAAAAGCTATCCAAATCATATTTACAATGCCAATAAGCAGTAATAATACTTAATAAGTAACTTTTAGTATTGTAGATAGCCTTCAAAAATGCATATCTCGTGCATCGGAACTAACGCGAGCGTTGAAATTCCAAAATAGATATTTCCAAAAGCGCTAATAGACACATTTTTATATACTATTTCCGGCCGGCTATTACACTTCATATACCCAGAAGATGCCTTTCCGCATTGTATTTACGTTCAGTCAACCTCTAATGGCATGAGCTAATACCTGTGTCGTACAAACGCTAACCAAATCATACGTATTTACAATGTCGTGGTACGGTGCGATAGTCAAAAGTAGCTTTAAATTATACCAGAAGCTATTTAAAGCAGATATTGTCGTTTATTAACCCTCATATTGTAAGGGCTTATTCTTATGGCCCCTAAAAGCTATCCAAATCATTTTTTCAATGCCAATAAGCAGAAATAATACTTAACAGGTCACCTTTAGTATTGTAGATAGCCTTCAAAAGGACATATCTCGTGCATTGGAAATAACGCGAGCGTCGAGATGGAAGAATAGGTATTTCCAAGAGCGCTAATAGACACATTTTTATGTACCCATTCCGGCCGGCTATTACACTTCATATACCCAGAAGATGCCTTTCCGTATTGTATTTACGTTCAGTCAACCTCTAATGGCATGAGCTAATACCTGTGTCGTACAAACGCTAACCAAATCATACGTATTTACAATGAAGAGGTGCAGTGCGATAGTCATAAGTAGCTTTAAATTATACCAGAAGCTATTTAAAGCAGATATTGTCGCTTATTAACCCTCATATTGCAAGGGCTTATTCTTATGGCCCCTAAAAGCTATCCAAATCATATTTACAATGCCAATAAGCAGTAATAATACTTAACAGGTAACCTTTAGTATTGTAGATAGCCTTCAAAAGGACATATCTCATGCATTGGAAATAACGCCAGCGTCGAGATGGCAGAATAGGTATTTCAAAGAGCGCTAATAGACACATTTTTATATACTATTTCCGGCCGGCTATTACACTTCATATACCCAGAAGATGCCTTTCCGCATTGTATTTACGTTCAGTCAACCTCTAATGGCATGAGCTAATACCTGTGTCGTACAAACGCTAACCAAATCATACGTATTTACAATGTAGAGGTGCAGTGCGATAGTCAAAAGTAGCTTTAAATTATACCAGTAGCTATTTAAGCAGATATTGTCGCTTACTAACCCTCATATTGCAAGGGCTTATTCTTATGGCCCCTAAAAGCTATCCAAATCATATTTACAATGCCAATAAGCAGTAATAATACTTAATAAGTAACTTTTAGTATTGTAGATAGCCTTCAAAAATGCATATCTCGTGCATTGGAAATAACGCGAGCGTCGAAATTCCAGAATAGATATTTCCAAGAGCGCTAATAGACACATTTTTATATACTATTTCGGGCCGGCTATTACACTTCATATACCCAGAAGATGCCTTTCCGCATTGTATTTACGTTCAGTCAACCTCTAATGGCATGAGCTAATACCTGTGTCGTACAAACGCTAACCAAATCATACGTATTTACAATGTAGAGGTGCAGTGCGATAGTCAAAAGTAGCTTTAAATTATACCAGAAGATATTTAAAGCAGATATTGTCGTTTATTAACCCTCATATTGCAAGGGCTTATTCTTATGGCCCCTAAGAGCTATAGAAATCATTTTTACAATGCCAATAAGAAGAAATAATACTTAACAGGTAACCTTTAGTATTGTAGATAGCCTTCAAAAGGACATATCTCGTGCATTGGAAATAACGCCAGCGTCGAGATGGCAGAATAGGTATTTCAAAGAGCGCTAATAGACACATTTTTATATACTATTTCCGGCCGGCTATTACACTTCATATACCCAGAAGATGCCTTTCCGCATTGTATTTACGTTCAGTCAACCTCTAATGGCATGAGCTAATACCTGTGTCGTACAAACGCTAACCAAATCATACGTATTTACAATGCCGTGGTACGGTGCGATAGTCAAAAGTAGCTTTAAATTATACCAGAAGCTATTTAAAGCAGATATTGTCGTTTATTAACCCTCATATTGCAAGGGCTTATTCTTATGGCCCCTAAAAGCTATAGAAATCATTTTTACAATGCCAATAAGAAGAAATAATACTTAACAGGTAACCTTTAGTATTGTAGATAGCCTTCAAACGGACATATCTCGTGCATTGGAAATAACGCCAGCGTCGAGATTGCAGAATAGGTATTTCAAAGAGCGCTAATAGACACATTTTTATATACTATTTCCGGCCGGCTATTACACTTCATATACCCAGAAGATGCATTTCCGCATTGTATTTACGTTCAGTCAACCTCTAATGGCATGAGCTAATACCTGTGTCGTACAAACGCTAACAAAATCATACGTATTTACAATGTCGTGGTACGGTGCGATAGTCAAAAGTAGCTTTAAATTATACCAGAAGCTATTTAAAGCAGATATTGTCGTTTATTAACCCTCATATTGCAAGGGCTTATTCTTATGGCCCCTAAGAGCTATAGAAATCATTTTTACAATGCCAATAAGAAGAAATAATACTTAACAGGTAACCTTTAGTATTGTAGATAGCCTTCAAAAGGACATATCTCGTGCATTGGAAATAACGCCAGCGTCGAGATGGCAGAATAGGTATTTCAAAGAGCGCTAATAGACACATTTTTATATACTATTTCCGGCCGGCTATTACACTTCATATACCCAGAAGATGCCTTTCCGCATTGTATTTACGTTCAGTCAACCTCTAATGGCATGAGCTAATACCTGTGTCGTACAAACGCTAACCAAATCATACGTATTTACAATGTCGTGGTACGGTGCGATAGTCAAAAGTAGCTTTAAATTATACCAGAAGCTATTTAAAGCAGATATTGTCGTTTATTAACCCTCATATTGCAAGGGCTTATTCTTATGGCCCCTAAAAGCTATCCAAATCATTTTTTCAATGCCAATAAGCAGAAATAATACTTAACAGGTCACCTTTAGTATTGTAGATAGCCTTCAAAAGGACATATCTCGTGCATTGGAAATAACGCGAGCGTCGAGATGGAAGAATAGGTATTTCCAAGAGCGCTAATAGACACATTTTTATGTACCCATTCCGGCCGGCTATTACACTTCATATACCCAGAAGATGCCTTTCCGCATTGTATTTACGTTCAGTCAACCTCTAATGGCATGAGCTAATACCTGTGTCGTACAAACGCTAACCAAATCATACGTATTTAAAATGTAGAGGTGCAGTGCGATAGTCAAAAGTAGCTTTAAATTATACCAGAAGCTATTTAAAGCAGATATTGTCGCTTATTAACCCTCATATTGCAAGGGCTTATTCTTATGGCCCCTAAAAGCTATCGAAATCATTTTTACAATGCCAATAAGCAGAAATAATACTTAAAAGGTAACCTTTAGTATTGTAGTTAGCTTTCAAAAGGACATATCTCGTGCATTGGAAATAACGCGAGCGTCGAGATGGCAGAATAGGTATTTCCAAGAGCGCTAATAGACACATTTTTATATACCCATTCCGGCCGGCTATTTCACTTCATATACCCAGAAGAGGCCTTTCCGCATTGTATTTACGTTCAGTCAACCTCTAATGACATGAGCTAATACCTGTGTCGTACAAACGCTAACCAAATCATAAGTATTTACAATGTAGAGGTGCAGTGCGATAGTCAAAAGTAGCTTTAAATTATACCAGAAGCTATTTAAAACAGATATTGTCGATTATTAACCCTCACATTGCCAGGACTTATTCTTATGACCCCTAAAAGCTATCGAAATCATTTTTACAATGCAAATAAGCAAAAATAATACTTAACAGGTAACCTTTAGTATTGTAGATAGCCTTCAAAAGGACATATCTCGTGCATTGGAAATAACGCGAGCGTCGAGATGGCAGAATAAGTATTTCCAAGAGCGCAAATAGACACATTTTTTATACCCATTCCGGCCGGCTATTACACTTCATATACCCAGAAGATGCCTTTCCGCATTGTATTTACGTTCAGTCAACCTCTAATGGCATGAGCTAATACCTGTGTCGTACAAACGCTAACCAAATCATACGTATTTACAATGTAGAGGTGCAGTGCGATAGTCAAAAGTAGCTTTAAATTATACCAGAAGCTATTTAAAGCAGATATTGTCGTTTATTAACCCTCATATTGCAAGGGCTTATTCTCATGGCCCCTAAAAGCTATCGAAATCATTTTTACAATGCCAATAAGCAGAAATAATACTTAAAAGGTAACCTTTAGTATTGTAGATAGCCTTCAAAAGGACATATCTCGTGCATTGGAAATAACGCGAGCGTCGAGATGGCAGAATAGGTATTTCCAAGAGCGCTAATAGATACATTTTTATATACCCATTCCGGCCGGCTATTACACTTCATATACCCAGAAGAGGCCTTTCCGCATTGTATTTACGTTCAGTCAACCTCTAATGGCATGAGCTAATACCTGTGTCGTACAAACGCTAACCAAATCATACGTATTTACAATGTAGAGGTGCAGTGCGATAGTCAAAAGTAGCTTTAAATTATACTAGAAGCTATTTAAAGCAGATATTGTCGCTTATTAACCCTCATATTGCAAGGGCTTATTCTTATGGCCCATAAAAGCTATCCAAATCATATTTACAATGCCAATAAGCAGTAATAATACTTAATAAGTAACTTTTAGTATTGTAGATAGCCTTCAAAAATGCTTATCTCGTGCATTGGAAATACCGCGAGCGTTGAAATTCCAAAATAGATATTTCCAAGAGCGCTAATAGACACATTTTTATATACTATTTCCGGCCGGCTATTACACTTCATATACCCAGAAAATGCCTTTCCGCATTGTATTTACGTTCGGTCAACCTCTAATGGCATGAGCTAATACCTGTGTCGTACAAACGCTAACCAAATCATACGTATTTACAATGTCGTGGTACGGTGCGATAGTCAAAAGTAGCTTTAAATTATACCAGAAGCTATTTAAAGCAGATATTGTCGTTTATTAACCCTCATATTGCAAGGGCTTATTCTCATGGCCCCTAAAAGCTATCGAAATCATTTTTACAATGCCAATAAGCAGAAATAATACTTAAAAGGTAACCTTTAGTTTTGTAGATAGCCTTCAAAAGGACATATCTCGTGCATTGGAAATAACGCGAGCGTCGAAATTCCAGAATAGATATTTCTAAGAGCGCTAATAGACACATTTTTAAATACTATTTCCGGCCGGCTATTACACTTCATATACCCAGAAGATGCTTTTCCGCATTGTATTTACGTTCAGTCAACCTCTAATGGCATAAGCTAATACCTGTGTCGTACAAACGCTAACCAAATCATACGTATTTACAATGTCGTGGTACGGTGCGATAGTCAAAAGTAGCTTTAAATTATACCAGAAGCTATTTAAAGCAGATATTGTCGTTTATTAACCCTCATATTGCAAGGGCTTATTCTTATGGCCCCTAAAAGCTATCGAAATCATTTTGCAATGCCAATAAGCAGAAATAATACTTAACAGGTAACCTTTAGTATTGTAGATAGCCTTCAAAAGGACATATCTCGTGCATTGGAAATAATGCGAGCGTCGAGATGGCAGAATAGGTATTTCAAAGAGCGCTAATAGACACATTTTTATGTACCCATTCCGGCCGGCTATTACACTTCATATACCCAGAAGATGCCTTTCCGCATTGTATTTACGTTCAGTCATCCTCTAGTGGAATGAGCTAATACCTGTGTCGTACAAACGCTAACCAAATCATACGTATTTACAATGTAGAGGTGCAGTGCGATAGTCAAAAGTAGCTTTAAATTATACCAGAAGCTATTTAAAACAGATATTGTCGATTATTAACCCTCACATTGCAAGGACTTATTCTTATGGCCCCTAAAAGCTATCGAAATCATTTTTACAATGCAAATAAGCAAAAATAATACTTAACAGGTAACCTTTAGTATTGTAGATAGCCTTCAAAAGGACATATCTCGTGCATTGGAAATAACGCGAGCGTCGAGTTGGCAGAATAGGTATTTCCAAGAGCGCTAATAGACACATTTTTATGTACCCATTCCGGCCGGCTATTACACTTCATATACCCAGAAGATGCCTTTCCGCATTGTATTTACGTTCAGTCATTATCTAGTGGAATGAGCTAATACCTGAGTCGTACAAACGCTAACCAAATCATACGTATTTACAATGTCGTGGTACGGTGCGATAGTCAAAAGTAGCTTTAAATTATACCAGAAGCAGATATGGTCGTTTATTAACCCTCATATAGCAAGGACTTATTCTTATGGCCCCTAAAAGCTATCCAAATCATTTTTACAATGCCAATAAGCAGAAATAATACTTAACAGGTAACCTTTAGTATTGTAGATAGCCTTCAAAAGGACATATCTCGTGCATTGGAAATAATGCGAGCGTCGAGATGGCAGAATAGGTATTTCAAAGAGCGCTAATAGACACATTTTTATATACTATTTCCGGCCGGCTATTACACTTCATATACCCAGAAGATGCCTTTCCGCATTGTATTTACATTCAGTCAACCTCTAATGGCATGAGCTAATACCTGTGTCGTACAAACGCTAACCAAATCATACGTATTTACAATGTCGTGGTACGGTGCGATAGTCAAAAGTAGCTTTAAATTATACCAGAAGCTATTTAAAGCAGATATTGTCGCTTATTAACCCTCATATTGCAAGGGCTTATTCTTATGGCCCCTAAAAGCTATCGAAATCATTTTGCAATGCCAATAAGCAGAAATAATACTTAACAGGTAACCTTTAGTATTGTAGATAGCCTTCAAAAGGACATATCTCGTGCATTGGAAATAATGCGAGCGTCGAGATGGCAGAATAGGTATTTCAAAGAGCGCTAATAGACACATTTTTATGTACCCATTCCGGCCGGCTATTACACTTCATATACCCAGAAGATGCCTTTCCGCATTGTATTTACGTTCAGTCATCCTCTAGTGGAATGAGCTAATACCTGTGTCGTACAAACGCTAACCAAATCATACGTATTTACAATGTAGAGGTGCAGTGCGATAGTCAAAAGTAGCTTTAAATTATACCAGAAGCTATTTAAAACAGATATTGTCGATTATTAACCCTCACATTGCAAGGACTTATTCTTATGGCCCCTAAAAGCTATCGAAATCATTTTTACAATGCAAATAAGCAAAAATAATACTTAACAGGTAACCTTTAGTATTGTAGATAGCCTTCAAAAGGACATATCTCGTGCATTGGAAATAACGCGAGCGTCGAGTTGGCAGAATAGGTATTTCCAAGAGCGCTAATAGACACATTTTTATGTACCCATTCCGGCCGGCTATTACACTTCATATACCCAGAAGATGCCTTTCCGCATTGTATTTACGTTCAGTTATTATCTAGTGGAATGAGCTAATACCTGAGTCGTACAAACGCTAACCAAATCATACGTATTTACAATGTCGTGGTACGGTGCGATAGTCAAAAGTAGCTTTAAATTATACCAGAAGCAGATATGGTCGTTTATTAACCCTCATATAGCAAGGACTTATTCTTATGGCCCCTAAAAGCTATCCAAATCATTTTTACAATGCCAATAAGCAGAAATAATACTTAACAGGTAACCTTTAGTATTGTAGATAGCCTTCAAAAGGACATATCTCGTGCATTGGAAATAATGCGAGCGTCGAGATGGCAGAATAGGTATTTCAAAGAGCGCTAATAGACACATTTTTATATACTATTTCCGGCCGGCTATTACACTTCATATACCCAGAAGATGCCTTTCCGCATTGTATTTACATTCAGTCAACCTCTAATGGCATGAGCTAATACCTGTGTCGTACAAACGCTAACCAAATCATACGTATTTACAATGTCGTGGTACGGTGCGATAGTCAAAAGTAGCTTTAAATTATACCAGAAGCTATTTAAAGCAGATATTGTCGCTTATTAACCCTCATATTGCAAGGGCTTATTCTTATGGCCCCTAAAAGCTATCGAAATCATTTTTACAATGCCAATAAACAGAAATAATACTTAACAGGTAACCTTTAGTATTGTAGATAGCCTTCAAAAGGACATATCTCGTGCATTGGAAATAACGCGAGCGTCGAGATGGCAGAATAGGTATTTCCAAGAGCGCTAATAGACACATTTTTATATACCCATTCCGGCCGGCTATTACACTTCATATATACAGAAGATGCCTTTCCGCATTGTATTTACGTTCAGTCAACCTCTAATGGCATGAGCTAATACCTGTGTCGTACAAACGCTAACCAAATCATACGTATTTACAATGTAGAGGTGCAGTGCGATAGTCAAAAGTAGCTTTAAATTATACCAGAAGCTATTTAAAACAGATATTGTCGATTATTAACCCTCACATTGCAAGGACTTATTCTTATGGCCCCTAAAAGCTATCGAAATCATTTTTACAATGCAAATAAGCAAAAATTATACTTAACAGGTAACCTTTAGTATTGTAGATAGCCTTCAAAAGGTCATATCTCGTGCATTGGAAATAACGCCAGCGTCGAGATGGCAGAATAGGTATTTCCAAGAGCGCTAATAGACACATTTTTATATACCCATTCCGGCCGGCTATTACACTTCATATACCCAGAAGAGGCCTTTCCGCATTGTATTTACGTTCAGTCAACTTCTAATGGCATGAGCTAATACCTGTGTTGTACAAACGCTAACCAAATCATACGTATTTACAATGTAGAGGTGCAGTGCGATAGTCAAAAGTAGCTTTAAATTATACCAGAAGCTATTTAAAGCAGATATTGTCGTTTATTAACCCTCATATTGCAAGGGCTTATTCTTATGGCCCCTAAAAGCTATCCAAATCATTTGTTCAATGCCAATAAGCAGAAATAATACTTAACAGGTAATCTTTAGTATTGTAGATAGCCTTCAAAAGGACATATCTCGTGCATTGGAAATAACGCGAGCGTCGAGATGGAAGAATAGGTATTTCCAAGAGCGCTAATAGACACAGTTTTATATACCCATTCCGGCCGGCTATTACACTTCATATACCCAGAAGATGCCTTTCCGCATTGTATTTACGTTCAGTCAACCTCTAGTGGAATGAGCTAATACCTGTGTCGTACAAACGCTAACCAAATCATACGTATTTACAATGTAGAGGTGCAGTGCGATAGTCAAAAGTAGCTTTAAATTATACCAGAAGCTATTTAAAGCAGATATTGTCGCTTATTAACCCTCATATTGCAAGGGCTTATTCGTATGGCCCCTAAAAGCTATCCAAATCATTTTTACAATGCCAATAAGCAGAAATAATACTTAACAGGTAACCTTTAGTATTGTAGATAGCCTTCAAAAGGACATATCTCGTGCATTGGAAATAACGCGAGCGTCGAAATTCCAGAATAGATATTTCCAAGAGCGCTAATAGACACATTTTTATATACCCATTCCGGCCGGCTATTACACTTCATATACCCAGAAGATGCCTTTCCGCATTGTATTTACGTTCAGTCAACCTCTAATGGCATGAGCTAATACCTGTGTCGTACTAACGCTAACCAAATCATACGTATTTACAATGTAGAGGTGCAGTGCGATAGTCAAAAGTAGCTTTAAATTATACCAGAAGCTATTTAAACCAGATATTGTCGCTTATTAACCCTCATATTGCAAGGGCTTATTCTTATGGCCCCTAAAAGCTATCCAAATCATATTTACAATGCCAATAAGCAGTAATAATACTTAATAAGTAACTTTTAGTATTGTAGATAGCCTTCAAAAATGCTTATCTCGTGCATTGGAAATAACGCGACCGTTGAAATTCCAAAATAGATATTTCCAAGAGCGCTAATAGACACATTTTTATATACTATTTCCGGCCGGCTATTACACTTTATATACCCAGAAGATGCCTTTCCGCATTGTATTTACGTTCAGTCAACCTCTAATGGCATGAGCTAATACCTGTGTCGTACAAACGCTAACGAAATCATACGTATTTACAATGTAGAGGTGCAGTGCGATAGTCAAAAGTAGCTTTAAATTATACCAGAAGCTATTTAAAACAGATATTGTCGATTATTAACCCTCACATTGCAAGGACTTATTCTTATGGCCCCTAAAAGCTATCGAAATCATTTTTACAATGCAAATAAGCAAAAATAATACTTAACAGGTAACCTTTAGTATTGTAGATAGCCTTCAAAAGGACATATCTCGTGCATTGGAAATAACGCCAGCGTCGAGATGGCAGAATAGGTATTTCCAAGAGCGCTAATAGACACCTTTTTATATACCCATTCCGGCCGGCTATTACACTTCATATACCCAGAAGATGCCTTTCCGCATTGTATTTACGTTCAGTCAACCTCTAGTGGAATGAGCTAATACCTGTGTCGTACAAACGCTAACCAAATCATACGTATTTACAATGTCGTGGTACGTTGCGATAGTCAAAAGTAGCTTTAAATTATTCCAGAAGCAGATATTGTCGTTTATTAACCCTCATATTGCAAGGGCTTATTCTTATGGCCCCTAAAAGCTATCCAAATCATTTTTACAATGCCAATAAACAGAAATAATACTTAACAGGTAACCTTTAGTATTGTAGATAGCCTTCAAAAGGACATATCTCGTGCATTGGAAATAACGCCAGCGTCGAGATGGCAGAATAGGTATTTCCAAGAGCGCTAATAGACACCTTTTTATATACCCATTCCGGCCGGCTATTACACTTCATATACCCAGAAGATGCCTTTCCGCATTGTATTTACGTTCAGTCAACCTCTAGTGGAATGAGCTAATACCTGTGTCGTACAAACGCTAACCAAATCATACGTATTTACAATGTCGTGGTACGTTGCGATAGTCAAAAGTAGCTTTAAATTATTCCAGAAGCAGATATTGTCGTTTATTAACCCTAATATTGCAAGGGCTTATTCTTATGGCCCCTAAAAGCTATCCAAATCATTTTTACAATGCCAATAAGCAGAAATAATACTTAACAGGTAACCTTTAGTATTGAAGATAGCCTTCAAAAGGACATATCTCGTGCATTGGAAATAATGCGAGCGTCGAGATGGCAGAATAGGTATTTCAAAGAGCGCCAATAGACACATTTTTATATACTACTTCCGGCCGGCTATTACACTTCATATACCCAGAAGATGCCTTTCCGCATTGTATTTACGTTCAGTCAACCTCTAATGGAATGAGCTAATACCTGTGTCGTACAAACGCTAACCAAATCATACGTATTTACAATGTCGTGGTACGGTGCGATAGTCAAAAGTAGCTTTAAATTATACCAGAAGCTATTTAAAGCAGATATTGTCGCTTATTAACCCTCATATTGCAAGGGCTTATTCTTATGGCCCCTAAAAGCTATCCAAATCATTTTTACAATGCCAATAAGCAGAAATAATACTTAACAGGTAACCTTTAGTATTGTAGATAGCCTTCAAAAGGATATATCTCGTGCATTGGAAATAACGCGAGTGTCGAGATGGCAGAATAGGTATTTCAAAGAGCGCTAATAGACACATTTTTATATACTATTTCCGGCCGGCTATTACACTTCATATACACAGAAGATGCCTTTCCGCATTGTATTTACGTTCAGTCAACCTCTAATGGCATGAGCTAATACCTGTGTCGTACAAACGCTAATCAAATCATACGTATTTACAATGTAGAGGTGCAGTGCGATAGTCAAAAGTAGCTTTACATTATACCAGAAGCTATTTAAAGCAGATATTGTCGTTTATTAACCCTCATATTGCAAGGGCTTATTCTTATGGCCCCTAAAAGCTATCCAAATCATTTTTACAATGCCAATAAGCAGAAATAATACTTAACAGGTAACCTTTAGTATTGTAGATAGTCTTCAAAAGGACATATCTCGTGCATTGGAAATAACGCGAGCGTCGAAATTCCAGAATAGATATTTCTAAGAGCGCTAATAGACACATTTTTATATACTATTTCCGGCCGGCTATTACACTTCATATACCCAGAAGATGCTTTTCCGCATTGTATTTACGTTCAGTCAACCTCTAATGGCATAAGCTAATACCTGTGTCGTACAAACGCTAACCAAATCATACGTATTTACAATGTCGTGGTACGGTGCGATAGTCAAAAGTAGCTTTAAATTATACCAGAAGCTATTTAAAGCAGATATTGCCGTTTATTAACCCTCATATTGCAAGGGCTTATTCTTATGGCCCCTAAAAGCTATCGAAATCATTTTTACAATGCCAATAAGCAGAAATAATACTTAACAGGTAACCTTTAGTATTGTAGATAGCCTTCAAAAGGACATATCTCGTGCATTGGAAATAACGCGAGCGTCGAGTTGGCAGAATAGGTATTTCCAAGAGCGCTAATAGACACATTTTTATATACCCATTCCGGCCGGCTATTACACTTCATATACCCAGAAGATGCCTTTCCGCATTGTATTTACGTTCAGTCAACCTCTAATGGCATGAGCTAATACCTGTGTCGTACAAAAGCTAACCAAATCATACGTATTTACAATGTAGAGGTGCAGTGCGATAGTCAAAAGTAGCTTTAAATTATACCAGAAGCTATTTAAAACAGATATTGTCGATTATTAACCCTCACATTGCAAGTACTTATTCTTATGGCCCCTAAAAGCTATCGAAATCATTTTTACAATGCAAATAAGCAAAAATAATACTTAACAGGTAACCTTTAGTATTGTAGATAGCCTTCAAAAGGACATATCTCGTGCATTGGAAATAACGCCAGCGTCGAGATGGCAGAATAGGTATTTCCAAGAGCGCTAATAGACACATTTTTATATACCCATTCCGGCCGGCTATTACACTTCATATACCCAGAAGATGCCTTTCCGCATTGTATTTACGTTCAGTCAACCTCTAATGGCATGAGCTAATACCTGTGTCGTACAAACGCTAACCAAATCATACGTATTTACAATGTAGAGGTGCAGTGCGATAGTCAAAAGTAGCTTTAAATTATACCAGAAGCTATTTAAAACAGATATTGTCGATTATTAACCCTCACATTGCAAGGACTTATTCTTATGGCCCCTAAAAGCTATCGAAATCATTTTTACAATGCAAATAAGCAAAAATAATACTTAACAGGTAACCTTTAGTATTGTAGATAGCCTTCAAAAGGACATATCTCGTGCATTGGAAATAACGCCAGCGTCGAGATGGCAGAATAGGTATTTCCAAGAGCGCTAATAGACACATTTTTATATACCCATTCCGGCCGGCTATTACACTTCATATACCCAGAAGAGGCCTTTCCGCATTGTATTTACGTTCAGTCAACTTCTAATGGCATGAGCTAATACCTGTGTCGTACAAACGCTAACCAAATCATACGTATTTACAATGTAGAGGTGCAGTGCGATAGTCAAAAGTAGCTTTAAATTACACCAGAAGCTATTTAAAGCAGATATTCAGGCCTATTCCCTAACTTCAAATCGAATAGAAGTGACTCAAATCGAATAGAGGTAGGGCGATCGAATAGGAATGGTTTGCAATTCGTATTCCGTAACTCCGCTGGGCTTCGATCGTAGAAATAACCCAAGCCGCGTCGGTAGAAATCGAACACGATATGTACGAGCTCATCGAAGTTACTGAAAACGCATCGAAATTGCTGTGGCACCTGCGCAGTGCTGCTACCAGTACGACTTTCGCGGTTTTTATGAGTTTAGACAGTTGTTTTTGTTTTGTGTTTAAACATTTATTTACTTATGTGTATGAAATAAATAATGACAGCAAACGAGGTAAATGCAGGCATTTTTCTTGGAGGAGAAATTAAACGGTTAATTCAATTATAAGTGTATATCACATGTAGTTAACCTATAAAATGTTTTTACTTTGTGAACCTGTACGAACTTTGTTTTAATTAATTTGATTTTGCAGGCAGCTGATTCAGTTGGAAGACGTTCCATACGAGATAGGAGCAATCCCTTTAAAATTCCAGAAGGATTATTTATAAAATTATATCGGTTACCAACACATTTAGTTATCAATCTTATAAAACAGATTAGCGTGTTTTTGGTAGAACCACAAAGAACTACTGCTGTTCCAGATTATATTAAGGTCATTATAAAGTAGCAAAACATTCTGACAGAAAATCGTTAAAATTTATTCAGGCTAGTTTACATGCACGCGGGATGTTCGGCGTGATTATTTCCTGAATAAATAGATAAAATTCAGTTGGTGAAGCACTTTTAATAATCAGGCTAAAATTATTCACAACCGATTAAATTTTGACACATTTTAATAGCGGTTAAATTTTGACGTTTGAATTTTTATCATTATTAAACTGACAGAAACCATAGTGATTACGCATTACTATGGATATGAAGGAATAATCACTGTAATTTCTACCACCAACTGGAACTATTCATCCTCGTAACACTGCAAATAAATTGAAATAGCCGTTAGATCAGACTGTTGCTTGATCAGCTGTTTTTCAAACTGTACCTTTTCGTTCTGTGGCGCCTGTCGGACTCTGCGTTAAAGCTTATTATTGCTTGCTAATGCAGCGTTGCCAGATCTATGTAAACAGCCACCGATAGAAATCGTCTGAGCGCCAGTAACCGCCTTCTATTACGGTTAGGGAATACCACTAATCGTAAACTGTAGGCGCAGTAGAAGTCGGTAATTTCGATTCGTAAACATTCCGATCCTATTTGACCACTTCTATTCGATTCAAGGAAAGTTAGGGAATAGGCCTGATTGTCGTTTATTAACCCTCATATTGCAAGGGCTTATTCTTATGGCCCCTAAAAGCTATCGAAATCATTTTTACAATGCAAATAAGCAAAAATAATACTTAACAGGTAACCTTTAGTATTGTAGATAGCCTTCAAAAGGACATATCTCGTGCATTGGAAATAACGCCAGCGTCGAGATGGCAGAATAGGTATTTCCAAGAGCGCTAATAGACACATTTTTATATACCCATTCCGGCCGGCTATTACACTTCATATACCCAGAAGAGGCCTTTCCGCATTGTATTTACGTTCAGTCAACTTCTAATGGCATGAGCTAATACCTGTGTCATACAAACGCTAACCAAATCATACGTATTTACAATGTCGTGGTACGGTGCGGTAGTCAAAAGTAGCTTTAAATTATACCAGAAGCTATTTAAAGCAGATATTGTCGTTTATTAACCCTCATATTGCAAGGGCTTATTCTTATGGCCCCTAAAAGCTATCCAAATCATTTTTTCAATGCCAATAAGCAGAAATAATACTTAACAGGTAATCTTTAGTATTGTAGATAGCCTTCAAAAGGACATATCTCGTGCATTGGAAATAACGCGAGCGTCGAGATGGAAGAATAGGTATTTCCAAGAGCGCTAATAGACACATTTTTATGTACCCATTCCGGCCGGCTATTACACTTCATATACCCAGAAGATGCCTTTCCGCATTGTATTTACGTTCAGTCAACCTCTAATGGCATGAGCTAATACCTGTGTCGTACAAACGCTAACCAAATCATACGTATTTACAATGTAGAGGTGCAGTGCGATAGTCAAAAGTAGCTTTAAATTATACCAGAAGCTATTTAAAGCAGATATTGTCGCTTATTAACCCTCATATTGCAAGGGCTTATTCTTATGGCCCCTAAAAGCTATCCAAATCATATTTACAATGCCAATAAGCAGTAATAATACTTAATAAGTAACTTTTAGTATTGTAGATATCCTTCAAAAATGCATATCTCGTGCATTGGAAATAACGCGAGCGTTGAAATTCCAAAATAGATATTTCCAAGAGCGCTAATAGACACATTTTTATATACTATTTCCGGCCGGCTATTACACTTCATATACCCAGAAGATGCCTTTCCGCATTGTATTTACGTTCAGTCAACCTCTAATGGCATGAGCTAATACCTGTGTCGTACAAACGCTAACCAAATCATACGTATTTACAACGTAGAGGTGCAGTGCGATAGTCAAAAGTAGCTTTACATTATACCAGAAGCTATTTAAAGCAGATATTGTCGTTTCTTAACCCTCATATTGCAAGGGCTTATTCTTATGGCCCCTAAAAGCTATCCAAATCATTTTTACAATGCCATAAAGCAGAAATAATACTTAACAGGTAACCTTTAGTATTGTAGATAGCCTTCATAAGGACATATCTCGTGCATTGGAAATAACGCGAGCGTCGAAATTCCAGAATAGATATTTCTAAGAGCGCTAATAGACACATTTTTATATACTATTTACGGCCGGCTATTACACTTCATATACCCAGAAGATGCTTTTCCGCATTGTATTTACGTTCAGTCAACCTCTAATGGCATAAGCTAATACCTGTGTCGTACAAACGCTAACCAAATCATACGTATTTACAATGTCGTGGTACGGTGCGATAGTCAAAAGTAGCTTTAAATTATACCAGAAGCTATTTAAAGCAGATATTGTCGTTTATTAACACTCATATTGCAAGGGCTTATTCTTATGGCCCCTAAAAGCTATCGAAATCATTTTTACAATGCCAATAAGCAGAAATAATACTTAACAGGTAACCTTTAGTATTGTAGATAGCCTTCAAAAGGACATATCTCGTGCATTGGAAATAACGCGAGCGTCGAGTTGGCAGAATAGGTATTTCCAAGAGCGCTAATAGACACATTTTTATATACCCATTCCGGCCGGCTATTACACTTCATATACCCAGAAGATGCCTTTCCGCATTGTATTTACGTTCAGTCAACCTCTAGTGGAATGAGCTAATACCTGTGTCGTACAAACTCTAACCAAATCATACGTATTTACAATGTAGAGGTGCAGTGCGATAGTCAAAAGTAGCTTTAAATTATACCAGAAGCTATTTAAAGCAGATATTGTCGCTTATTAACCCTCATATTGCAAGGGCTTATTCTTATGGCCCCTAAAAGCTATCCAAATCATTTTTACAATGCCAATAAGCAGAAATAATACTTAACAGGTAACCTTTAGTATTGTAGATAGCCTTCAAAAGGACATATCTCGTGCATTGGAAATAACGCGAGCGTCGAAATTCCAGAATAGATATTTCCAAGAGCGCTAATAGACACATTTTTATATACCCATTCCGGCCGGCTATTACACTTCATATACCCAGAAGATGCCTTTCCGCATTGTATTTACGTTCAGTCAACCTCTAGTGGAATGAGCTAATACCTGTGTCGTACAAACGCTAACCAAATCATACGTAGTTACAATGTAGAGGTGCAGTGCGATAGTCAAAAGTAGCTTTAAATTATACCAGAAGCTATTTAAAGCAGATATTGTCGCTTATTAACCCTCATATTGCAAGGGCTTATTCTTATGGCCCCTAAAAGCTATCCAAATCATTTTTACAATGCCAATAAGCAGAAATAATACTTAACAGGTAACCTTTAGTATTGTAGATAGCCTTCAAAAGGACATATCTCGTGCATTGGAAATAACGCGAGCGTCGAAATTCCAGAATAGATATTTCCAAGAGCGCTAATAGACACATTTTTATATACCCATTCCGGCCGACTATTACACTTCATATACCCAGAAGATGCCTTTCCGCATTGTATTTACGTTCAGTCAACCTCTAATGGCATGAGCTAATACCTGTGTCGTACAAACGCTAACCAAATCATACGTATTTACAATGTCGTGGTACGGTGCGATAGTCAAAAGTAGCTTTAAATTATACCAGAAGCAGATATTGTCGTTTATTAACCCTCATATTGCAAGGGCTTATTCTTATGGCCCCTAAAAGCTATCGAAATCATTTTTACAATGCCAATAAGCAGAAATAATACTTAACAGGTAACCTTTAGTATTGTAGATAGCCTTCAAAAGGACATATCTCGTGCATTGGAAATAATGCGAGCGTCGAGATGGCAGAATAGGTATTTCAAAGAGCGCTAATAGACACATTTTTATATACTATTTCCGGCCGGCTATTACACTTCATATACCCAGAAGATGCCTTTCCGCATTGTATTTACGTTCAGTCAACCTCTAATGGCATGAGCTAATACCTGTGTCGTACAAACGCTAACCAAATCATACGTATTTACAATGTCGTGGTACGGTGCCATAGTCAAAAGTAGCTTTAAATTATACCAGAAGCTATTTAAAGCAGATATTGTCGCTTATTAACCCTCATATTGCAAGGGCTTATTCTTATGGCCCCTAAAAGCTATCCAAATCATATTTACAATGCCAATAAGCAGTAATAATACTTAATAAGTAACTTTTAGTATTGTAGATATCCTTCAAAAATGCATATCTCGTGCATTGGAAATAACGCGAGCGTTGAAATTCCAAAATAGATATTTCCAAGAGCGCTAATAGACACATTTTTATATACTATTTCCGGCCGGCTATTACACTTCATATACCCAGAAGATGCCTTTCCGCATTGTATTTACGTTCAGTCAACCTCTAGTGGAATGAGCTAATACCTGTGTCGTACAAACGCTAACCAAATCATACGTATTTACAATGTAGAGGTGCAGTGCGATAGTCAAAAGTAGCTTTAAATTATACCAGAAGCTATTTAAAGCAGATATTGTCGCTTATTAACCCTCATATTGCAAGGGCTTATTCTTATGGCCCCTAAAAGCTATCCAAATCATTTTTACAATGCCAATAAGCAGAAATAATACTTAACAGGTAACCTTTAGTATTGTAGATAGCCTTCAAAAGGACATATCTCGTGCATTGGAAATAACGCGAGCGTCGAGTTGGCAGAATAAGTATTTCCAAGAGCGCTAATAGACACATTTTTATATACCCATTCCGGCCGGCTATTACACTTCATATACCCAGAAGATGCCTTTCCGCATTGTATTTACGTTCAGTCAACCTCTAGTGGAATGAGCTAATACCTGTGTCGTACAAACGCTAACCAAATCATACGTATTTACAATGTAGAGGTGCAGTGCGATAGTCAAAAGTAGCTTTAAATTATACCAGAAGCTATTTAAAGCAGATATTGTCGCTTATTAACCCTCATATTGCAAGGGCTTATTCTTATGGCCCCTAAAAGCTATCGAAATCATTTTTACAATGCCAATAAGCAGAAATAATACTTAACAGGTAACCTTTAGTATTGTAGATAGCCTTCAAAAGGACATATCTCGTGCATTGGAAATAATGCGAGCGTCGAGATGGCAGAATAGGTATTTCAAAGAGCGCTAATAGACACATTTTTATATACTATTTCCGGCCGGCTATTACACTTCATATACCCAGAAGATGCCTTTCCGCATTGTATTTACGTTCAGTCAACCTCTAATGGCATGAGCTAATACCTGTGTCGTACAAACGCTAACCAAATCATACGTATTTACAATGTCGTGGTACGGTGCGATAGTCAAAAGTAGCTTTAAATTATACCAGAAGCAGATATTGTCGTTTATTAACCCTCATATTGCAAGGGCTTATTCTTATGGCCCCTAAAAGCTATCGAAATCATTTTTACAATGCCAATAACCAGAAATAATACTTAACAGGTAACCTTTAGTATTGTAGATAGCCTTCAAAAGGACATATCTCGTGCATTGGAAATAATGCGAGCGTCGAGATGGCAGAATAGGTATTTCCAAGAGCGCTAATAGACACATTTTTATATACCCATTCCGGCCGGCTATTACATTTCATATACCCAGAAGATGCCTTTCCGCATTGTATTTACGTTCAGTCTACCTCTAATGGCATGAGCTAATACCTGTGTCGTACAAACGCTAACCAAATCATACGTATTTACAATGTAGAGGTGCAGTGCGATAGTCAAAAGTAGCTTTAAATTATACCAGAAGCTATTTAAAGCAGATATTGTCGCTTATTAACCCTCATATTGCAAGGGCTTATTCTTATGGCCCCTAAAAGCTATCCAAATCATATTTACAATGCCAATAAGCAGTAATAATACTTAATAAGTAACTTTTAGTATTGTAGATAGCCTTCAAAAATGCATATCTCGTGCATTGGAAATAACGCGAGCGTCGAAATTCCAGAATAGATATTTCCAAGAGCGCTAATAGACACATTTTTACTTTCCCATACCCATAGGTATAGGGAAGTCTTGGAATCATGAAAATTTTGGAAATCGAGATTTTCACAGAAATATCCGTTTTGGGCCTCTAGGAACCCAAAAAAGTGGTTTTAAAAAAATGTCTGTCTGTGTGTGGGTGTGTGTGTGGGTGTGTGTGTGGGTGTGTGTGTGGGTGGGTGACGCTCCTACAGCCGAAAGTATTGCTCCGATTTTGATGTGCTTTGGAATGCGAGGGTGTATCGAAAATTCATCGACAAAATAAGCTTTTCAAAAAAATCCGAAACCGGAAGCGGAAGTTACGCATGTTTTTTTGGTATCACTGTTTTCGTGATTAAAAATTTGAAAATTTTATCGTGGATAACGATTGAGGGTCATAAGACAAATCTGCTAGTTTTTTGCCTAACTCGCTAGGTTTAAAATGAAGGGCGCTATGATTTTTTGAAAATTTTGAGTTTAACGCCCTATTACTCAAAAACGGATGAATCGATTCAATTGATTTTTGTTTTCTGAATAGTATATGAAGGCTAACATGAGGTGATATAAAAAGTGTTTTGAAAAATATTAAGGGGCCTAAATTACAAATTTTCAAAATTTTGGAAATTTTCTAAAAATCATTTCTCAAAAACTGCCCACAGGAATTTGTTTAAACTTCATACACTGATAGACCCCGAAAAGGGCTATCGATCTGTTTTTAAAGAATCTCATGAATTATCTGTGGCGCCCTCTACGAAGCTTTGAAGTTTGAAAATTTAAACCCCTTTAATTAATAAACCAACAAGATAGGTAGCTGGGTTTTCACTGGATTGCCTCAGTGCATAATGGAGCATATGAATATGCAAAAAAATATTACACTCGTGGATATATGTAAGCGCACCGGCCCCCTCCCCCCTCTATTTTTGAAAAAATATTTTTTTATTCTAACGGTTGTTATATTTTTGCGTCAAAGAATCTTTTTCCGCGAAAATAAAAAAATCGATTTTGTATGCCCTAGAAAATATAATTTCCAGGTACTTAGAAAATTTCACCTCGGTGCTACAGCCGTTTTGAGGAAAATAATACATAAACTAGCACAGTGGCGGCTTGTCCACTTGGCGCCATCTACAGAACCTCGGTGGTCACGTTTTGAACTACACATCTTATAACATAAAATCGTAGCTCTCTTTGTTTGCGTGTAACTATGTTTGTTCGCTATCTCCTCCGAAGATACTGGACCGATTAAGTTGTACGATGGCTTAAAAGTTTGCTAATTTTCAGACTTATTTAATTAACTTCTCTAGGCAGCAGTATAATTTAATTAACTTCTCTAGGCAGCAGTATAATTTAATTAACTTCTCTAGGCAGCAGAGCGGAGCGCCTATCGCTGTCTACTATTAGCTCGGGTGCGCGCATTATTCAAACAGGAGAGTGTGGTTCTGCGGTAAGCGTGCTGGCCTATCACGCGGGAGCCCCGGGTTCGATCCCGTCGATGCATCTTTTTTTTAAATTTATATTAATGAATCTCTCTTAATTTTGCGAACCGAAACGTAGTTCGGGTGACTCACTAGTTCTTTTATATTTACCCGCAATTTACGTGAAAGTGTAAACGCTTATCACGGTGAAGACGTGAGTCATCGAGTTGGAATTTTGATATGTTGTAAAGACTGTTGAATAAAGACGATATGAATAGTTTCCAGTATGGGAAAGTCCAGGGAGGTAGTCACGTCCACTTTTTATATACTATTTCCGGCCGGCTATTACACTTCATATACCCAGAAGAGGCCTTTCCGCATTGTATTTACGTTCAGTCAACCTCTAATGGCATGAGCTAATACCTGTGTCGTACAAACGCTAACCAAATCATACGTATTTACAATGCCGTGGTACGGTGCGATAGTCAAAAGTAGCTTTAAATTATACCATAAGCTATTTAAAGCAGATATTGTCGTTTATTAACCCTCATATTGCAAGGGCTTATTCTTATGGCCCGTAAAAGCTATCGAAATCATTTTTACAATGCCAATAAGCGGAAATAATACTTAACAGGTAACCTTTAGTATTGTAGATAGCCTTCAAAAGGACATATCTCGTGCATTGGAAATAACGCCAGCGTCGAGATGGCAGAATAGGTATTTCAAAGAGCGCTAATAGACACATTTTTATATACTATTTCCGGCCGGCTATTACACTTCATATACCCAGAAGATGCATTTCCGCATTGTATTTACGTTCAGTCAACCTCTAATGGCATGAGCTAATACCTGTGTCGTACAAACGCTAACCAAATCATACGTATTTACAATGTCGTGGTACGGTGCGATAGTCAAAAACAGCTTTAAATTATACCAGAAGCTATTTAAAGCAGATATTGTCGTTTATTAACCCTCATATTGCAAGGGCTTATTCTTATGCCCCTAAAAGCTATAGAAATCATTTTTACAATGCCAATAAGAAGAAATAATACTTAACAGGTAACCTTTAGTATTGTAGATAGCCTTCAAAAGGACATATCTCGTGCATTGGAAATAACGCCACCGTCGAGATGGCAGAATAGGTATTTCAAAGAGCGCTAATAGACACATTTTTATATACTATTTCCGGCCGGCTATTACACTTCATATACCCAGAAGATGCCTTTCCGCATTGTATTTACGTTCAGTCAACCTCTAATGGCATGAGCTAATACCTGTGTCGTACAAACGCTAACCAAATCATACGTATTTACAATGTCGTGGTACGGTGCGATAGTCAAAAGTAGCTTTAAATTATACCAGTAGCTATTTAAAGCAGATATTGTCGCTTATTAACCCTCATATTGCAAGGGCTTATTCTTATGGCCCCTAAAAGCTATCCAAATCATTTTTACAATGCCAATAAGCAGTAATAATACTTAACAGGTAACCTTTAGTATTGTAGATAGCCTTCAAAAGGACATATCTCGTGCATTGGAAATAACGCGAGCGTCGAGATGGCAGAATAGGTATTTCCAAGAGCGCTAATAGACACATTTTTATATACCCATTCCGGCCGGCTATTACACTTCATATACCCAGAGGATGCCTTTCCCCATTGTATTTACGTTCAGTCAACCTCTAATGGCATGAGCTAATACCTGTGTCGTACAAACGCTAACCAAATCATACGTATTTACAATGTAGAGGTGCAGTGCGAGAGTCAAAAGTAGCTTTAAATTATTTAAGAAACTATTTAAAACAGATATTGTCGCTTATTAACCCTCATATTGCAAGGGCTTATTCTTATGGCCCCTAAAAGCTATAGAAATCATTTTTACAATGCCAATAAGCAGAAATAATACTTAACAGGAAACCTTTAGTATTGTAGATAGCCTTCAAAAATGCATATCTCGTGCACTGGAAATAACGCGAGCGTTGAAATTCCAAAATAGATATTTCCAAGAGCGCTAATAGACACATTTTTATATACTATTTCCGGCCGGCTATTACACTTCATATACCCAGAAGATGCCTTTCCGCATTGTATTTACGTTCAGTCAACCTCTAATGGCATGAGCTAATACCTGTGTCGTACAAACGCTAACCAAATCATACGTATTTACAATGTAGAGGTGCAGTGCGATAGTCAAAAGTAGCTTTAAATTATACCAGTAGCTATTTAAAGCAGATATTGTCGCTTACTAACCCTCATATTGCAAGGGCTTATTCTTGTGGCCCCTAAAAGCTATCCAAATCATATTTACAATGCCAATAAGCAGTAATAATACTTAATAAGTAACTTTTAGTATTGTAGATAGCCTTCAAAAGGACATATCTCGTGCATTGGAAATAACGCGAGCGTCGAGATGGCAGAATAGGTATTTCCAAGAGCGCTAATAGACACATTTTGATATACCCATTCCGGCCGGCTATTACACTTCATATACCCAGAAGATGCCTTTCCGCATTGTATTTACGTTCAGTCAACCTCTAATGGCATGAGCTAATACCTGTGTCGTACCAACGCTAACCAAATCATACGTATTTACAATGTCGTGGTACGGTGCGATAGTCAAAAGTAGCTTTAAATTATACCAGAAGCTATTTAAAGCAGATATTGTCGTTTATTAACCCTCATATTGCAAGGGCTTATTCTTATGGCCCCTAAAAGCTATCCAAATCATTTTTCAATGCCAATAAGCAGAAATAATACTTAACAGGTCACCTTTAGTATTGTAGATAGCCTTCAAAAGGACATATCTCGTGCATTGGAAATAACGCGAGCGTCGAGATGGAAGAATAGGTATTTCCAAGAGCGCTAATAGACACATTTTTAAGTACCCATTCCGGCCGGCTATTACACTTCATATACCCAGAAGATGCCTTTCCGTATTGTATTTACGTTCAGTCAACCTCTAATGGCATGAGCTAATACCTGTGTCGTACAAACGCTAACCAAATCATACGTATTTACAATGTAGAGGTGCAGTGCGATAGTCAAAAGTAGCTTAAATTATACCAGTAGCTATTTAAAGCAGATATTGTCGCTTACTAACCCTCATATTGCAAGGGCTTATTCTTATGGCCCCTAAAAGCTATCCAAATCATATTTACAATGCCAATAAGCAGTAATAATACTTAATAAGTAACTTTTAGTATTGTAGATAGCCTTCAAAATGCATATCTCGTGCATTGGAAATAACGCGAGCGTCGAAATTCCAGAATAGATATTTCCAAGAGCGCTAATAGACACATTTTTATATACTATTTCAGGCCGGCTATTACACTTCATATACCCAGCAGATGCCTTTCCGCATTGTATTTACGTTCAGTTAACCTCTAATGGCATGAGCTAATACCTGTGTCGTACAAACGCTAACCAAATCATACGTATTTACAATGTAGAGGTGCAGTGCGATAGTCAAAAGTAGCTTTAAATTATACCACAAGCTATTTAAAGCAGATATTGTTGCTTATTAACCCTCATATTGCAAGGGCTTATTCTTATGGCCCCTAAAAGCTATTCAAATCATATTTACAATGCCAATAAGCAGTAATAATAATTAATAAGTAACTTTTAGTATTGTAGATAGCCTTCAAAAATGCATATCTCGTGCATTGGAAATATCGCGAGCGTTGAAATTCCAAAATAGATATTTTCAAGAGCGCTAATAGACACATTTTTATATACTATTTCCGGCCGGCTATTACACTTCATATACCCAGAAGATGCCTTTCCGCATTGTATTTACGTTCCGTCAACCTCTAATGGCATGAGCTAATTCCTGTGTCGTACAAACGCTAACCAAATCATACGTATTTACAATGTCGTGGTACGGTGCGATAGTCAAAAGTAGCTTTAAATTATACCAGAAGCTATTTAAAGCAGATATTTCGTTTATTAACCCTCATATTGCAAGGGCTTATTCTCATGGCCCCTAAAAGCTATCGAAATCATTTTTACAATGCCAATAAGCAGAAATAATACTTAAAAGGTAACCTTTAGTATTGTAGATAGCCTTCAAAAGGACATATCTCGTGCATTGGAAATAACGCGAGCGTCGAGATGGCAGAATAGGTATTTCCAAGAGCGCTAATAGATACATTTTTATATACCCATTCCGGCCGGCTATTACACTTCATATACCCAGAAGAGGCCTTTCCGCATTGTATTTACGTTCAGTCAACCTCTAATGGCATGAGCTAATACCTGTGTCGTACAAACGCTAACCAAATCATACGTATTTACAATGTAGAGGTGCAGTGCGATAGTCAAAAGTAGCTTTAAATTATACCAGAAGCTATTTAAAACAGATATTGTCGATTATTAACCCTCACATTGCAAGGACTTATTCTTATGGCCCCTAAAAGCTATCGAAATCATTTTTACAATGCAAATAAGCAAAAATAATACTTAACAGGTAACCTTTAGTATTGTAGATAGCCTTCAAAAGGACATATCTCGTGCATTGGAAATAACGCCAGCGTCGAGATGGCAGAATAGGTATTTCCAAGAGCGCTAATAGACACCTTTTTATATACCCATTCCGGCCGGCTATTACACTTCATATACCCAGAAGATGCCTTTCCGCATTGTATTTACGTTCAGTCAACCTCTAGTGGAATGAGCTAATACCTGTGTCGTACAAACGCTAACCAAATCATACGTATTTACAATGTCGTGGTACGGTGCGATAGCCAAAAGTACCTTTAAATTATACCAGAAGCAGATATTGTCGTTTATTAACCCTCATATTGCAAGGGCTTATTCTTATGGCCCCTAAAAGCTATCCAAATCATTTTTACAATGCCAATAAGCAGAAATAATACTTAACAGGTAACCTTTAGTATTGTAGATAGCCTTCAAAAGGACATACCTCGTGCATTGGAAATAATGCGAGCGTCGAGATGGCAGAATAGGTATTTCAAAGAGCGCTAATAGACACATTTATATATACTATTTCCGGCCGGCTATTACACTTCATATACCCAGAAGATGCCTTTCCGCATTGTATTTACGTTCAGTCAACCTCTAATGGCATGAGCTAATACCTGTGTCGTACAAACGCTAACCAAATCATACGTATTTACAATGTCGTGGTACGGTGCGATAGTCAAAAGTAGCTTTAAATTATACCAGTAGCTATTTAAAGCAGATATAGTCGTTTATTAACCCTCATATTGCAAGGGCTTATTCTTATGGCCCCTAAAAGCTATCCAAATCATTTTTACAATGCCAATAAGCAGTAATAATACTTAACAGGTAACCTTTAGTATTGTAGATAGCCTTCAAAAGGACATATCTCGTGCATTGGAAATAACGCGAGCGTCGAGATGGCAGAATAGGTATTTCCAAGCGCGCTAATAGACACATTTTTATATACTATTTCGGCCGGCTATTACACTTCATATACCCAGAAGATGCCTTTCCGCATTGTATTTACGTTCAGTCAACCTCTAATGGCATGAGCTAATACCTGTGGCGTACAAACGCTAACCAAATCATACGTATTTACAATGTCGTGGTACGGTGCGATAGTCAAAAATAGCTTTAAATTATACCAGAAGCTATTTAAAGCAGATATTGTCGTTTATTAACCCTCATATTGCAAGGGCTTATTCTTATGCCCCTAAAAGCTATAGAAATCATTTTTACAATGCCAATAAGAAGAAATAATACTTAACAGGTAACCTTTAGTATTGTAGATAGCCTTCAAAAGGACATATCTCGTGCATTGGAAATAACGCCACCGTCGAGATGGCAGAATAGGTATTTTAAAGAGCGCTAATAGACACATTTTTATATACTATTTCCGGCCGGCTATTACACTTCATATACCCAGAAGATGCCTTTCCGCATTGTATTTACGTTCAGTCAACCTCTAATGGCATGAGCTAATACCTGTGTCGTACAAACGCTAACCAAATCATACGTATTTACAATGTCGTGGTACGGTGCGATAGTCAAAAGTAGCTTTAAATTATACCAGTAGCTATTTAAAGCAGATATTGTCGTTTATTAACCCTCATATTGCAAGGGCTTATTCTTATGGCCCCTAAAAGCTATCCAAATCATTTTTACAATGCCAATAAGCAGTAATAATACTTAACAGGTAACCTTTAGTATTGTAGATAGCCTTCAAAAGGACATATCTCGTGCATTGGAAATAACGCGAGCGTCGAGATGGCAGAATAGGTATTTCCAAGAGCGCTAATAGACACATTTTTATATACCCATTCCGGCCGGCTATTACACTTCATATACCCAGAGGATGCCTTTCCCCATTGTATTTACGTTCAGTCAACCTCTAATGACATGAGCTAATACCTGTGTCGTACAAACGCTAACCAAATCATACGTATTTACAATGTAGAGGTGCAGTGCGAGAGTCAAAAGTAGCTTTAAATTATATAAGAAGCTATTTAAAACAGATATTGTCGCTTATTAACCCTCATATTGCAAGGGCTTATTCTTATGGCCCCTAAAAGCTATAGAAATCATTTTTACAAGCCAATAAGCAGAAATAATACTTAACAGGAAATCTTTAGTATTGTAGATAGCCTTCAAAAATGCATATCTCGTGCATTGGAAATAACGCGAGCGTTGAAATTCCAAAATAGATATTTCCAAGAGCGCTAATAGACACATTTTTATATACTATTTCCGGCCGGCTATTACACTTCATATACCCAGAAGATGCCTTTCCGCATTGTATTTACGTTCAGTCAACCTCTAATGGCATGAGCTAATACCTGTGGCGTACAAACGCTAACAAAATCATACGTATTTACAATGTCGTGGTACGGTGCGATAGTCAAAAATAGCTTTAAATTATACCAGAAGCTATTTAAAGCAGATATTGTCTTTTATTAACCCTCATATTGCAAGGGCTTATTCTTATGCCCCTAAAAGCTATAGAAATCATTTTTACAATGCCAATAAGAAGAAATAATACTTAACAGGTAACCTTTAGTATTGTAGATAGCTTTCAAAAGGACATATCTCGTGCATTGGAAATAACGCGAGCGTCGAGATGGCAGAATAGGTATTTCCAAGCGCGCTAATAGACACATTTTTATATACTATTTCCGGCCGGCTATTACACTTCATATACCCAGAAGATGCCTTTCCGCATTGTATTTACGTTCAGTCAACCTCTAATGGCATGAGCTAATACCTGTGTCGTACAAACGTTAACCAAATCATACGTATTTACAATGCCGTGGTACGGTGCGATAGTCAAAAGTAGCTTTAAATTATACCATAAGCTATTTAAAGCAGATATTGTCGTTTATTAACCCTCATATTGCAAGGGCTTATTCTTATGGCCCCTAAAAGCTATCGAAATCATTTTTACAATGCCAATAAGCGGAAATAATACTTAACAGGTAACCTTTAGTATTGGAGATAGCCTTCAAAAGGACATATCTCCTGCATTGGAAATAACGCCAGCGTCGAGATGGCAGAATAGGTATTTCAAAGAGCGCTAATAGACACATTTTTATATACTATTTCCGGCCGGCTATTACACTTCATATACCCAGAAGATGCCTTTCCGCATTGTATTTACGTTCAGTCAACCTCTAATGGCATGAGCTAATACCTGTGTCGTACAAACGCTAACCAAATCATACGTATTTACAATGTAGAGGTGCAGTGCGATAGTCAAAAGTAGCTTTAAATTATACCAGAAGCTATTTAAAGCAGATATTGTCGTTTATTAACCCTCATATTGCAAGGGATTATTCTTATGGCCCTTAAAAGCTATCCAAATCATTTTTACAATGCCAATATGCAGAAATAATACTTAACAGGTAACCTTTAGTATTGTAGATAGCCTTCAAAAGGACATATTTCGTGCATTGGAAATAACGCGAGCGTCGAGATGGCAGAATAGGTATTTCCAAGAGCGCTAATAGACACATTTTTATATACCCATTCCGGCCGGCTATTACACTTCATATACCCAGAAGATGCCTTTCCGCATTGTATTTACGTTCAGTCAACCTCTAATGGCATGAGCTAATACCTGTGTCGTACCAACGCTAACCAAATCATACGTATTTACAATGTCGTGGTACGGTGCGCTAGTCAAAAGTAGCTTTAAATTATACCAGAAGCTATTTAAAGCAGATATTGTCGTTTATTAACCCTCATATTGCAAGGGCTTATTCTTATGGCCCCTAAAAGCTATCCAAATCATTTTTTCAATGCCAATAAGCAGAAATAATACTTAACAGGTCACCTTTAGTATTGTAGATAGCCTTCAAAAGGACATATCTCGTGCATTGGAAATAACGCGAGCGTCGAGATGGCAGAATAGGTATTTCCAAGCGCGCTAATAGACACATTTTTATATACTATTTCCGGCCGGCTATTACACTTCATATACCCAGAAGATGCCTTTCCGCATTGTATTTACGTTCAGTCAACCTCTAATGGCATGAGCTAATACCTGTGTCGTACAAACGCTAACCAAATCATACGTATTTGCAATGTAGAGGTGCAGTGCGATAGTCAAAAGTAGCTTTAAATTATACCAGTAGCTATTTAAAACAGATATTGTCGCTTACTAACCCTCATATTGCAAGGGCTTATTCTTATGGCCCCTAAAAGCTATCCAAATCATATTTACAATGCCAATAAGCTGTAATAATACTTAATAAGTAACTTTTAGTATTGTAGATAGCCTTCAAAAATGCATATCTCGTGCATTGGAAATAACGCGAGCGTCGAAATTCCAGAATAGATATTTCCAAGAGCGCTAATAGACACATTTTTATATACTATTTCCGGCCGCCTATTACACTTCATATACCCAGAAGATGCCTTTCCGCATTGTATTTACGTTCAGTCAACCTCTAATGGCATGAGCTGATACCTGTGTCGTACAAACGCTAACCAAATCATACGTATTTACAATGTCGTGGTACGGTGCGATAGTCAAAAGTAGCTTTAAATTATACCAGAAGCTATTTAAAGCAAATATTGTCGTTTATTAACCCTCATATTGCAAGGGCTTATTCTCATGGCCCCTAAAAGCTATCGAAATCATTTTTACAATGCCAATAAGCAGAAATAATACTTAAAAGGTAACCTTTAGTATTGTAGATAGCCTTCAAAAGGACATATCTCGTGCATTGGAAATAACGCGAGCGTCGAGATGGCAGAATAGGTATTTCCAAGAGCGCTAATAGATACATTTTTATATACCCATTCCGGCCGGCTATTACACTTCATATACCCAGAAGATGCCTTTCCGCATTGTATTTACGTTCAGTCAACCTCTAGTGGAATGAGCTAATACCTGTGTCGTACAAACGCTAACCAAATCATACGTATTTACAATGTCGTGGTACGGTGCGATAGTCAAAAGTAGCTTTAAATTATACCAGAAGCAGATATTGTCGTTTATTAACCCTCATATTGCAAGGGCTTATTCTTATGGCCCCTAAAAGCTATCCAAATCATTTTTACAATGCCAATAAGCAGAAATAATACTTATCAGGTAACCTTTAGTATTGTAGATAGCCTTCAAAAGGACATATCTCGTGCATTGGAAATAATGCAAGCGTCGAGATGGCAGAATAGGTATTTCAAAGAGCGCTAATAGACACATTTTTATATACTATTTCCGGCCGGCTATTACACTTCATATACCCAGAAGATGCCTTTCCGTATTGTATTTACGTTCAGTCAACCTCTAATGGCATGAGCTAATACCTGTGTCGTACAAACGCTAACCAAATCATACGTATTTACAATTTAGAGGTGCAGTGCGATAGTCAAAAGTAGCTTTAAATTATACCAGTAGCTATTTAAAACAGATATTGTCGCTTACTAACCCTCATATTGCAAGGGCTTATTCTTATGGCCCGTAAAAGCTATCCAAATCATATTTACAATGCCAATAAGCAGTAATAATACTTAATAAGTAACTTTTAGTATTGTAGATAGCCTTCAAAAATGCATATCTCGTGCATTGGAAATAACGCGAGCGACGAAATTCCAGAATAGATATTTCCAAGAGCGCTAATAGACACATTTTTATATACTATTTCCGGCCGGCTATTACACTTCATATACCCAGAAGATGCCTTTCCGCATTGTATTTACGTTCAGTTAACCTCTAATGGCATGAGCTAATACCTGTGTCGTACAAACGCTAACCAAATCATACGTATTTACAATGTAGAGGTGCAGTGCGATAGTCAAAAGTAGCTTTAAATTATACCAGAAGCTATTTAAAGCAGATATTGTCGCTTATTAACCCTCATATTGCAAGGGCTTATTCTTATGGCCCCTAAAAGCTATCCAAATCATATTTACAATGCCAATAAGCAGTAATAATAATTAATAAGTAACTTTTAGTATTGTAGATAGCCTTCAAAAATGCATATCTCGTGCATTCGAAATAACGCGAGCGTTGAAATTCCAAAATAGATATTTTCAAGAGCGCTAATAGACACATTTTTATATACTATTTCCGGCCGGCTATTACACTTCATATACCCAGAAGATGCCTTTCCGCATTGTATTTACGTTCAGTCAACCTCTAATGGCATGAGCTAATACCTGTGTCGTACAAACGCTAACCAAATCATACGTATTTACAATGTCGTGGTACGGTGCGATAGTCAAAAGTAGCTTTAAATTATACCAGAAGCTATTTAAAGCAGATATTGTCGTTTATTAACCCTCATATTGCAAGGGCTTATTCTCATGGCCCCTAAAAGCTATCGAAATCATTTTTACAATGCCAATAAGCAGAAATAATACTTAAAAGGTAACCTTTAGTATTGTAGATAGCCTTCAAAAGGACATATCTCGTGCATTGGAAATAACGCGAGCGTCGAGATGGCAGAATAGGTATTTCCAAGAGCGCTAATAGATACATTTTTATATACCCATTCCGGCCGGCTATTACACTTCATATACCCAGAAGATGCCTTTCCGCATTGTATTTACGTTCAGTCAACCTCTAGTGGAATGAGCTAATACCTGTGTCGTACAAACGCTAACCAAATCATACGTATTTACAATGTCGTGGTACGGTGCGATAGTCAAAAGTAGCTTTAAATTATACCAGAAGCAGATATTGCCGTTTATTAACCCTCATATTGCAAGGGCTTATTCTTATGGCCCCTAAAAGCTATCCAAATTATTTTTACAATGCCAATAAGCAGAAATAATACTTAACAGGTAACCTTTAGTATTGTAGATAGCCTTCAAAAGGACATATCTCGTGCATTGGAAATAATGCAAGCGTCGAGATGGCAGAATAGGTATTTCAAAGAGCGCTAATAGACACATTTTTATATACCATTTCCGGCCGGCTATTACACTTCATATACCCAGAAGATGCCTTTCCGCATTGTATTTAGGTTCAGTCAACCTCTAATGGCATGAGCTAATACCTGTGTCGTACAAACGCTAACCAAATCATACGTATTTACAATGTCGAGGTACGGTGCGATAGTCAAAAGTAGCTTTAAATTATACCAGTAGCTATTTAAAGCAGATATTGTCGTTTATTAACCCTCATATTGCAAGGGCTTATTCTTATGGCCCCTAAAAGCTATCCAAATCATTTTTACAATGCCAATAAGCAGTAATAATACTTAACAGGTAACCTTTAGTATTGTAGATAGCCTTCAAAAGGACATATCTCGTGCATTGGAAATAACGCGAGCGTCGAGATGGCAGAATAGGTATTTCCAAGAGCGCTAATAGATACATTTTTATATACCCATTCCGGCCGGCTATTACACTTCATATACCCAGAAGAGGCCTTTCCGCATTGTATTTACGTTCAGTCAACCTCTAATGGCATGAGCTAATACCTGTGTCGTACAAACGCTAACCAAATCATACGTATTTACAATGTAGAGGTGCAGTGCGATAGTCAAAAGTAGCTTTAAATTATACCAGAAGCTATTTAAAACAGATATTGTCGATTATTAACCCTCACATTGCAAGGACTTATTCTTATGGCCCCTAAAAGCTATCGAAATCATTTTTACAATGCAAATAAGCAAAAATAATACTTAACAGGTAACCTTTAGTATTGTAGATAGCCTTCAAAAGGACATATCTCGTGCATTGGAAATAACGCCAGCGTCGAGATGGCAGAATAGGTATTTCCAAGAGCGCTAATAGACACCTTTTTATATACCCATTCCGGCCGGCTATTACACTTCATATACCCAGAAGATGCCTTTCCGCATTGTATTTACGTTCAGTCAACCTCTAGTGGAATGAGCTAATACCTGTGTCGTTCAAACGCTAACCAAATCATACGTATTTACAATGTCGTGGTACGGTGCGATAGTCAAAAGTAGCTTTAAATTATACCAGAAGCAGATATTGTCGTTTATTAACCCTCATATTGCAAGGGCTTATTCTTATGGCCCCTAAAAGCTATCCAAATCATTTTTACAATGCCAATAAGCAGAAATAATACTTAACAGGTAACCTTTAGTATTGTAGATAGCCTTCAAAAGGACATATCTCGTGCATTGGAAATAATGCGAGCGTCGAGATGGCAGAATAGGTATTTCAAAGAGCGCTAATAGACACATTTTTATATACTATTTCCGGCCGGCTATTACACTTCATATACCCAGAAGATGCCTTTCCGCATTGTATTTACGTTCAGTCAACCTCTAATGGCATGAGCTAATACCTGTGTCGTACAAACGCTAACCAAATCATACGTATTTACAATGTCGTGGTACGGTGCGATAGTCAAAAGTAGCTTTAAATTATACCAGTAGCCTATTTAAAGCAGATATTGTCGTTTATTAACCCTCATATTGCAAGGGCTTATTCTTATGGCCCCTAAAAGCTATCCAAATCATTTTTACAATGCCAATAAGCAGAAATAATACTTAACAGGTAACCTTTAGTATTGTAGATAGCCTTCAAAAGGACATATCTCGTGCATTGGAAATAATGCGAGCGTCGAGATGGCAGAATAGGTATTTCAAAGGGCGCTAATAGACACATTTTTATATACTATTTCCGGCCGGCTATTACACTTCATATACCCAGAAGATGCCTTTCCGCATTGTATTTACGTTCAGTCAACCTCTAATGGCATGAGCTAATACCTGTGTCGTACAAACGCTAACCAAATCATACGTATTTACAATGTCGTGGTACGGTGCGATAGTCAAAAGTAGCTTTAAATTATACCAGTAGCTATTTAAAGCAGATATTGTCGTTTATTAACCCTCATATTGCAAGGGCTTATTCTTATGGCCCCTAAAAGCTATCCAAATCATTTTTACAATGCCAATAAGCAGTAATAATACTTAACAGGTAACCTTTAGTATTGTAGATAGCCTTCAAAAGGACATATCTCGTGCATTGGAAATAACGCGAGCGTCGAGATGGCAGAATAGGTATTTCCAAGAGCGCTAATAGATACATTTTTATATACCCATTCCGGCCGGCTATTACACTTCATATACCCAGAAGATGCCTTTCCGCATTGTATTTACGTTCAGTCAACCTCTAGTGGAATGAGCTAATACCTGTGTCGTACAAACGCTAACCAAATCATACGTATTTACAATGTAGAGGTGCAGTGCGATAGTCAAAAGTAGCTTTAAATTATACCAGAAGCTATTTAAAACAGATATTGTCGATTATTAACCCTCACATTGCAAGGACTTATTCTTATGGCCCCTAAAAGCTATCGAAATCATTTTTACAATGCAAATAAGCAAAAATAATACTTAACAGGTAACCTTTAGTATTGTAGATAGCCTTCAAAAGGACATATCTCGTGCATTGGAAATAACGCCAGCGTCGAGATGGTAGAATAGGTATTTCCAAGAGCGCTAATAGATACATTTTTATATACCCATTCCGGCCGGCTATTACACTTCATATACCCAGAAGATGCCTTTCCGCATTGTATTTACGTTCAGTCAACCTCTAGTGGAATGAGCTAATACCTGTGTCGTACAAACGCTAACCAAATCATACGTATTTACAATGTAGAGGTGCAGTGCGATAGTCAAAAGTAGCTTTAAATTATACCAGAAGCTATTTAAAACAGATATTGTCGATTATTAACCCTCACATTGCAAGGACTTATTCTTATGGCCCCTAAAAGCTATCGAAATCATTTTTACAATGCAAATAAGCAAAAATAATACTTAACAGGTAACCTTTAGTATTGTAGATAGCCTTCAAAAGGACATATCTCGTGCATTGGAAATAATGCGAGCGTCGAGATGGCAGAATAGGTATTTCAAAGAGCGCTAATAGACACATTTTTATATACTATTTCCGGCCGGCTATTACACTTCATATACCCAGAAGATGCCTTTCCGCATTGTATTTACGTTCAGTCAACCTCTAATGGCATGAGCTAATACCTGTGTCGTACAAACGCTAACCAAATCATACGTATTTACAATGTCGTGGTACGGTGCGATAGTCAAAAGTAGCTTTAAATTATACCAGTAGCCTATTTAAAGCAGATATTGTCGTTTATTAACCCTCATATTGCAAGGGCTTATTCTTATGGCCCCTAAAAGCTATCCAAATCATTTTTACAATGCCAAAAAGCAGTAATAATACTTAACAGGTAACCTTTAATATTGTAGATAGCCTTCAAAAGGACATATCTCGTGCATTGGAAATAACGCGAGCGTCGAGATGGCAGAATAGGTATTTCCAAGAGCGCTAATAGATACATTTTTATATACCCATTCCGGCCGGCTATTACACTTCATATACCCAGAAGATGCCTTTCCGCATTGTATTTACGTTCAGTCAACCTCTAGTGGAATGAGCTAATACCTGTGTCGTACAAACGCTAACCAAATCATACGTATTTACAATGTAGAGGTGCAGTGCGATAGTCAAAAGTAGCTTTAAATTATACCAGAAGCTATTTAAAACAGATATTGTCGATTATTAACCCTCACATTGCAAGGACTTATTCTTATGGCCCCTAAAAGCTATCGAAATCATTTTTACAATGCAAATAAGCAAAAATAATACTTAACAGGTAACCTTTAGTATTGTAGATAGCCTTCAAAAGGACATATCTCGTGCATTGGAAATAACGCCAGCGTCGAGATGGCAGAATAGGTATTTCCAAGAGCGCTAATAGACACCTTTTTATATACCCATTCCGGCCGGCTATTACACTTCATATACCCAGAAGATGCCTTTCCGCATTGTATTTACGTTCAGTCAACCTCTAGTGGAATGAGCTAATACCTGTGTCGTACAAACGCTAACCAAATCATACGTATTTACAATGTCGTGGTACGGTGCGATAGTCAAAAGTAGCTTTAAATTATACCAGAAGCAGATATTGTCGTTTATTAACCCTCATATTGCAAGGACTTATTCTTATGGCCCCTAAAAGGTATCCAAATCATTTTTACAATGCCAATAAGCAGAAATAATACTTAACAGGTAACCTTTAGTATTGTAGATAGCCTTCAAAAGGACATATCTCGTGCATTGGAAATAATGCGAGCGTCGAGATGGCAGAATAGGTATTTCAAAGAGCGCTAATAGACACATTTTTATATACTATTTCCGGCCGGCTATTACACTTCATATACCCAGAAGATGCCTTTCCGCATTGTATTTACGTTCAGTCAACCTCTAATGGCATGAGCTAATACCTGTGTCGTACAAACGCTAACCAAGTCATACGTATTTACAATGTAGAGGTGCAGTGCGATAGTCAAAAGTAGCTTTAAATTATACCAGAAGCTATTTAAAGCAGATATTGTCGCTTATTAACCCTCATATTGCAAGGGCTTATTCTTATGGCCCCTAAAAGCTATCCAAATCATATTTACAATGCCAATAAGCAGTAATAATACTTAATAAGTAACTTTTAGTATTGTAGATAGCCTTCAAAAATGCATATCTCGTGCATTTGAAATAACGCCAGCGTTGAAATTCCAAAATAGATATTTCCAAGAGCGCTAATAGACACATTTTTATATACTATTTCCGGCCGGCTATTACACTTCATATACCCAGAAGATGCCTTTCCGCATTGTATTTACGTTCAGTCAACCTCTAATGGCATGAGCTAATACCTGTGTCGTACAAACGCTAACCAAATCATACGTATTTACAATGCCGTGGTACGGTGCGATAGTCAAAAGTAGCTTTAAATTATACCAGAAGCTATTTAAAGCAGATATTGTCGTTTATTAACCCTCATATTGCAAGGGCTTATTCTTATGGCCCCTAAAAGCTATCCAAATCATATTTACAATGCCAATAAGCAGTAATAATACTTAATAAGTAACTTTTAGTATTGTAGATAGCCTTCAAAAATGCATATCTCGTGCATTGGAAATAACGCGTGCGTTGAAATTCCAAAATAGATATTTCCAAGAGCTCTAATAGACACATTTTTATATACTATTTCCGGCCGGCTATTACACTTCATATACCCAGAAGATGCCTTTCCGCATTGTATTTACGTTCAGTCAACCTCTAATGGCATGAGCTAATACCTGTGTCGTACAAACGCTAACCAAATCATACGTATTTACAATGTCGTGGTACGGTGCGATAGTCAAAAGTAGCTTTAAATTATACCAGAAGCTATTTAAAGCAGATATTGTCGTTTATTAACCCTCATATTGCAAGGGCTTATTCTTATGGCCCCTAAAAGCTATAGAAATCATTTTTACAATGCCAATAAGAAGAAATAATACTTAACAGGTAACCTTTAGTATTGTAGATAGCCTTCAAAAGGACATATCTCGTGCATTGGAAATAACGCCAGCGTCGAGATTGCAGAATAGGTATTTCAAAGAGCGCTAATAGACACATTTTTATATACTATTTCCGGCCGGCTATTACACTTCATATACCCAGAAGATGCATTTCCGCATTGTATTTACGTTCAGTCAACCTCTAATGGCACGAGCTAATACCTGTGTCGTACAAACGCTAACAAAATCATACGTATTTACAATGTCGTGGTACGGTGCGATAGTCAAAAGTAGCTTTTAATTATACCAGAAGCTATTTAAAGCAGATATTGTCGTTTATTAACCCTCATATTGCAAGGGCTTATTCTTATGGCCCCTAAGAGCTATAGAAATCATTTTTACAATGCCAATAAGAAGAAATAATACTTAACAGGTAACCTTTAGTATTGTAGATAGCCTTCAAAAGGAAATACCTCGTGCATTGGAAATAATGCGAGCGTCGAGATGGCAGAATAGGTATTTCAAAGAGCGCTAATAGACACATTTATATATACTATTTCCGGCCGGCTATTACACTTCATATACCCAGAAAATGCCTTTCCGCATTGTATTTACGTTCAGTCAACCTCTAATGGCATGAGCTAATACCTGTGTCGTACAAACGCTAACCAAATCATACGTATTTACAATGTCGTGGTACGGTGCGATAGTCAAAAGTAGCTTTAAATTATACCAGAAGCTATTTAAAGCAGATATTGTCGTTTATTAACCCTCATATTGCAAGGGCTTATTCTTATGGCCCCTAAAAGCTATAGAAATCATTTTTACAATGCCAATAAGAAGAAATAATACTTAACAGGTAACCTTTAGTATTGTAGATAGCCTTCAAAAGGACATATCTCGTGCATTGGAAATAACGCCAGCGTCGAGATTGCAGAATAGGTATTTCAAAGAGCGCTAATAGACACATTTTTATATACTATTTCCGGCCGGCTATTACACTTCATATACCCAGAAGATGCATTTCCGCATTGTATTTACGTTCAGTCAACCTCTAATGGCATGAGCTAATACCTGTGTCGTACAAACGCTAACCAAATCATACGTATTTACAATGTCGTGGTACGGTGCGATAGTCAAAAGTAGCTTTAAATTATACCAGTAGCTATTTAAAGCTGATATTGTCGTTTATTAACCCTCATATTGCAAGGGCTTATTCTTATGGCCCCTAAAAGCTATCCAAATCATTTTTACAATGCCAATAAGCAGTAATAATACTTAACAGGTAACCTTTAGTATTGTAGATAGCCTTCAAAAGGACATATCTCGTGCATTGGAAATAACGCGAGCGTCGAGATGGCAGAATAGGTATTTCCAAGCGCGCTAATAGACACATTTTTATATACTATTTCCGGCCGGCTATTACACTTCATATACCCAGAAGATGCCTTTCCGCATTGTATTTACGTTCAGTCAACCTCTAATGGCATGAGCTAATACCTGTGTCGTACAAACGCTAACCAAATCATACGTATTTACAATGCCGTGGTACGGTGCGATAGTCAAAAGTAGCTTTAAATTATACCATAAGCTATTTAAAGCAGATATTGTCGTTTATTAACCCTCATATTGCAAGGGCTTATTCTTATGGCCCCTAAAAGCTATCGAAATCATTTTTACAATGCCAATAAGCGGAAATAATACTTAACAGGTAACCTTTAGTATTGTAGATAGCCTTCAAAAGGACATAACTCGTGCATAGGAAATAACGCCAGCGTCGAGATGGCAGAATAGGTATTTCAAAGAGCGCTAATAGACACATTTTTATATACTATTTCCGGCCGGCTATCACACTTCATATACCCAGAAGATGCATTTCCGCATTGTATTTACGTTCAGTCAACCTCTAATGGCATGAGCTAATACCTGTGGCGTACAAACGCTAACCAAATCATACGTATTTACAATGTCGTGGTACGGTGCGATAGTCAAAAATAGCTTTAAATTATACCAGAAGCTATTTAAAGCAGATATTGTCGTTTATTAACCCTCATATTGCAAGGGCTTATTCTTATGCCCCTAAAAGCTATAGAAATCATTTTTACAATGCCAATAAGAAGAAATAATACTTAACAGGTAACCTTTAGTATTGTAGATAGCCTTCAAAAGGACATATCTCGTGCATTGGAAATAACGCCACCGTCGAGATGGCAGAATAGGTATTTCAAAGAGCGCTAATAGACACATTTTTATATACTATTTCCGGCCGGCTATTACACTTCATATACCCAGAAGATGCCTTTCCGCATTGTATTTACGTTCAGTCAACCTCTAATGGCATGAGCTAATACCTGTGTCGTACAAACGCTAACCAAATCATACGTATTTACAATGTCGTGGTACGGTGCGATAGTCAAAAGTAGCTTTAAATTATACCAGTAGCGATTTAAAGCAGATATTGTCGTTTATTAACCCTCATATTGCAAGGGCTTATTCTTATGGCCCCTAAAAGCTATCCAAATCATTTTTACAATGCCAATAAGCAGTAATAATACTTAACAGGTAACCTTTAGTATTGTAGATAGCCTTCAAAAGGACATATCTCGTGCATTGGAAATAACGCGAGCGTCGAGATGGCAGAATAGGTATTTCCAAGAGCGCTAATAGACACATTTTTATATATGTATTGTTTGAGGCTTTCGCGGTTACTCGAATTATTCTTCTTATCATAGAATTTCGGCTTAGACCGCGTAGTATTTGTATATGAACACCCAGCATTTTCTGGCTTAATGTGCCTTGCACCTTGTGAAGTCGAGCAAAAACCCGCTCGATGGCCATGCTCTTTGGTGGCTCGTGTTGTTTGAGTATCTTGAGAACGAGGATACTTAGGCAGATTTGGCCGTTTTGCTGTTTGTGCATCCATATTCACTAACGTTTCGCAAGACCTTGCAGCTTGCATCATCAGAGTGAAAGTCGCACTAAGAACCGAAGGTCGGTGTGGAGCTATCTATAGTCCTCTGTGCCAGGCGCGCGGAGTGGCGTAACGCTGTCGCTGGTTGGTCGTCCGAGTGCAACGTAATCCGTGGGGCGTGGCCGTATGACGCAGAGTGGTTGCAACGCTTTAGATCGTGTATCACAGGGGTCCACGTTTTACTAAGCTTAAAGCCATCTTCCCTGTTGATATTATTTGGATGTTTTTCTATTTCTATGGCTTCACGTATCACTCGCGGGAAGTAATGAGGTATTCTGGCAAGTACTCTGGCATGCTCAAATTCTAAAGTGTGCCCATTTGTAAACGTATGCTCGGCTACGGCTGATTTTGTGATGCGTTTGTGTTTGCAATCGCCTTTATGTTCTTGGAGTCTTAGATCGACGGAACGACCAGTCTGTCCAATGTAACTCGAGCCGCAAGAACAAGGAATGCGATATACGCCAGCGGTTTTTAAACTTGGAATCTTGTCTTTTACCGATCTGAAGCCGTTACCCAAAGTTTCCTTGCTCGTGAACACAGTTTTGACGTTGCATCGTTGCAGGACACGTCCTATCTTATCAGTTGAGCCTTTAACGTAAGGTAGAAATGCTAAGCCTTCCAGAGGTGGAGATTCTTCTTTAGCCTGTTTTGTCATAGTCTTGTCTAGTGCTTTTCGTATGGCGGTAGTTGTGTATCCGTTCCTTTGTAAAGAGTCAAACAGATGTAGCTTTTCTCTCTCTAGATTTTCCTCGTCTGAGATACGAACGGCTCTTGTCGCCAGAGTCTGGAGAACTGTTGCTTTTTGCATTGGATGATGATGTGAGTCAGCATTTAGATATCTGTCCGTGTGTGTTTTCTTTCTATAGACTGCATGTCCTAAACTGCCATCTGATTTACGTTTCACCAGGACGTCTAGAAACGGAATACTGCAATTTTCCTCTACTTCCATTGTGAATTGTATGTTGGGATGTACAGAATTCAGGTGTTTTAGAAACAGATTCAATGTCTGGCGTCCATGTGACCAGATGACAAAGGTATCATCTACATATCTCAACCAGCAAGTCGGTTTTAGCTGCGCTTGTTCGAGAGCCTTGGTTTCAAAAGCTTCCATGTAGATATTAGCGATAACAGGTGATAGCGGTGAACCCATAGCCGCTCCTTCGACTTGTTCGTATATTTTATTGTTCCAACTGAAGTAAGTGTTTTTCAGGCAAATTTCAACAAGTTCAACTTGGTCTGTAGGCAAGAGATCTTTGAGCATTACTAGCACCTCATCAACCGGCACTTTCGTGAAGAGTGATACTACGTCGAAACTGACTAGGAGATCATCTTTGTTTAACTTTATGTTCTTTAGCTTCTGGACAAAGTCTGCTGAATCCTTGACAAAGGAGTCTGTTTTACCAGTTAGAGGCTGTAGTATACTGGTTAAATGTCTTGCTAAAGCATGTGTAGGAGAATTGATCGCGCTGACAATTGGTCTCAACGGCACGCCCTCCTTATGTATCTTAGGTAGGCCATACATGCGAGGAGTTATTGCATTTCTAGGAATCAGTCGGTGCTTTAAAGTGGGATCGATACTATCGGAGCATTTTATGGCAGAGGTTATCTTTGTTTTGAGAGAGGTAGTGGGATTGCGGTGTAGACTTTTGTAAGTTGTATCAGATAGTAAGACTTCCATCTTCGCATTATAATCTTCAGTGTTCATTACCACAGTAGCATTTCCTTTGTCAGCTTTGAGAACGACAATGTCTTTGTTCTTCTTTAATGCTGTAGCTGCCTCTCTCTCTGCTTTACTGATGTTGGAGCGGGGCGGTTTCGCTCTTCTTAAAATACAAGACACATCCTGTCGGATGATTTCTGCATCTTTTCTGGGAAGTTTTTGGATTGCTGCTTCCACTCCACATCCAATCCAATCCAAAAACTTCCCAGAAAAGATGCAGAAATCATCCGACAGGATGTGTCTTGTATTTTAAGAAGAGCGAAACCGCCCCGCTCCAACATGCAACGTGCGATAGTCAAAAGTAGCTTTAAATTATACCAGAAGCTATTTAAAGCAGATATTGTCGTTTATTAACCCTCATATTGCAAGGGCTTATTCTCATGGCCCCTAAAAGCTATCGAAATCATTTTTACAATGCCAATAAGCAGAAATAATACTTAAAAGGTAACCTTTAGTATTGTAGATAGCCTTCAAAAGGACATATCTCGTGCATTGGAAATAACGCGAGCGTCGAGATGGCAGAATAGGTATTTCCAAGAGCGCTAATAGATTCATTTTTATATACCCATTCCGGCCGGCTATTACACTTCATATACCCAGAAGAGGCCTTTCCGCATTGTATTTACGTTCAGTCAACCTCTAATGGCATGAGCTAATACCTGTGTCGTACAAACGCTAACCAAATCATACGTATTTACAATGTAGAGGTGCAGTGCGATAGTCAAAAGTAGCTTTAAATTATACCAGAAGCTATTTAAAGCAGATATTGTCGATTATTAACCCTCACATTGCAAGGACTTCTTCTTATGGCCCCTAAAAGCTATCCAAATCATTTTTACAATGCAAATAAGCAAAAATAATACTTAACAGGTAACCTTTAGTATTGTAGATAGCCTTCAAAAGGACATATCTCGTGCATTGGAAATAACGCCAGCGTCGAGATGGCAGAATAGGTATTTCCAAGAGCGCTAATAGACACCTTTTTATATACCCATTCCGGCCGGCTATTACACTTCATATACCCAGAAGATGCCTTTCCGCATTGTATTTACGTTCAGTCAACCTCTAGTGGAATGAGCTAATACCTGTGTCGTACAAACGCTAACCAAATCATACGTATTTACAATGTCGTGGTACGGTGCGATAGTCAAAAGTAGCTTTAAATTATACCAGAAGCAGATATTGTCGTTTATTAACCCTCATATTGCAAGGGCTTATTCTTATGGCCCCTAAAAGGTATCCAAATCATTTTTACAATGCCAATAAGCAGAAATAATACTTAACAGGTAACCTTTAGTATTGTAGATAGCCTTCAAAAGGACATATCTCGTGCATTGGAAATAATGCGAGCGTCGAGATGGCAGAATAGGTATTTCAAAGAGCGCTAATAGACACATTTTTATATACTATTTCCGGCCGGCTATTACACTTCATATACCCAGAAGATGCCTTTCCGCATTGTATTTACGTTCAGTCAACCTCTAATGGCATGAGCTAATACCTGTGTCGTACAAACGCTAACCAAATCATACGTATTTACAATGTCGTGGTACGGTGCGATAGTCAAAAGTAGCTTTAAATTATACCAGTAGCTATTTAAAGCAGATATTGTCGTTTATTAACCCTCATATTGCAAGGGCTTATTCTTATGGCCCCTAAAAGCTATCCAAATCATTTTTACAATGCCAATAAGCAGTAATAATACTTAACAGGTAACCTTTAGTATTGTAGATAGCCTTCAAAAGGACATATCTCGTGCATTGGAAATAACGCGAGCGTCGAGATGGCAGAATAGGTATTTCCAAGAGCGCTAACAGACACATTTTTATATACTATTTCCGGCCGGCTATTACACTTCATATACCCAGAAGATGCCTTTCCGCATTGTATTTACGTTCAGTCAACCTCTAATGGCATGAGCTAATACCTGTGTCGTACAAACGCTAACCAAATCATACGTATTTACAATGTAGAGGTGCAGTGCGATAGTCAAAAGTAGCTTTAAATTATACCAGTAGCTATTTAAAGCAGATATTGTCGCTTACTAACCCTCATATTGCAAGGGCTTATTCTTATGGCCCCTAAAAGCTATCCAAATCATATTTACAATGCCAATAAGCAGTAATAATACTTAATAAGTAACTTTTAGTATTGTAGATAGCCTTCAAAAATGCATATCTCGTGCATTGGAAATAACGCGAGCGTCGAAATTCCAGAATAGATATTTCCAAGAGCGCTAATAGACACATTTTTATATACTATTTCCGGCCGGCTATTACACTTCATATAACCAGAAGATGCCTTTCCGCATTGTATTTACGTTCAGTTAACCTCTAATGGCATGAGCTAATACCTGTGTCGTACAAACGCTAACCAAATCATAGGTATTTACAATGTAGAGGTGCAGTGCGATAGTCAAAAGTAGCTTTAAATTATACCAGAAGCTATTTAAAGCAGATATTGTCGCTTATTAACCCTCATATTGCAAGGGCTTATTCTTATGGCCCCTAAAAGCTATCCAAATCATATTTACAATGCCAATAAGCAGTAATAATACTTAATAAGTAACTTTTAGTATTGTAGATAGCCTTCAAAAATGCATATCTCGTGCATTTGAAATAACGCCAGCGTCGAGATGGCAGAATAGGTATTTCCAAGAGCGCTAATAGACACATTTTTATATACCCATTCCGGCCGGCTATTACACTTCATATACCCAGAAGATGCCTTTCCGCATTGTATTTACGTTCAGTCAACCTCTAATGGCATGAGCTAATACCTGTGTCGTACCAACGCTAACCAAATCATACGTATTTACAATGTCGTGGTACGGTGCGATAGTCAAAAGTAGCTTTAAATTATACCAGAAGCTATTTAAAGCAGATATTGTCGTTTATTAACCCTCATATTGCAAGGGCTTATTCTTATGGCCCCTAAAAGCTATCCAAATCATTTTTTCAATGCCAATAAGCAGAAATAATACTTAACAGGTCACCTTTAGTATTGTAGATAGCCTTCAAAAGGACATATCTCGTGCATTGGAAATAACGCGAGCGTCGAGATGGAAGAATAGGTATTTCCAAGAGCGCTAATAGACACATTTTTATGTACCCATTCCGGCCGGCTATTACACTTCATATACCCAGAAGATGCCTTTCCGTATTGTATTTACGTTCAGTCAACCTCTAATGGCATGAGCTAATACCTGTGTCGTACAAACGCTAACCAAATCATACGTATTTACAATGTAGAGGTGCAGTGCGATAGTCAAAAGGAGCTTTAAATTATACCAGAAGCTATTTAAAGTAGATATTGTCGCTTATTAACCCTCATATTGCAAGGGCTTATTCTCATGGCCCCTAAAAGCTATCGAAATCATTTTTACAATGCCAATAAGCAGAAATAATACTTAAAAGGTGACCTTTAGTATTGTAGATAGCCTTCAAAAGGACATATCTCGTGCATTGGAAATAACGCGAGCGTCGAGATGGCAGAATAGGTATTTCCAAGAGCGCTAATAGATACATTTTTATATACCCATTCCGGCCGGCTATTACACTTCATATACCCAGAAGATGCCTTTCCGCATTGTATTTACGTTCAGTCAACCTCTAGTGGAATGAGCTAATACCTGTGTCGTACAAACGCTAACCAAATCATACGTATTTACAATGTCGTGGTACGGTGCGATAGTCAAAAGTAGCTTTAAATTATACCAGAAGCAGATATTGTCGTTTATTAACCCTCATATTGCAAGGGCTTATTCTTATGGCCCCTAAAAGCTATCCAAATCATTTTTACAATGCCAATAAGCAGAAATAATACTTAACAGGTAACCTTTAGTATTGTAGATAGCCTTCAAAAGGACATATCTCGTGCATTAGAAATAATGCAAGCGTCGAGATGGCAGAATAGGTATTTCAAAGAGCGCTAATAGACACATTTTTATATACTATTTCCGGCCGGCTATTACACTTCATATACCCAGAAGATGCCTTTCCGCATTGTATTTACGTTCAGTCAACCTCTAATGGCATGAGCTAATACCTGTGTCGTACAAACGCTAACCAAATCATACGTATTTACAATGTCGTGGTACGGTGCGATAGTCAAAAGTAGCTTTAAATTATACCAGTAGCTATTTAAAGCAGATATTGTCGTTTATTAACCCTCATATTGCAAGGGCTTATTCTTATGGCCCCTAAAAGCTATCCAAATCATTTTTACAATGCCAATAAGCAGTAATAATACTTAACAGGTAACCTTTAGTATTGTAGATAGCCTTCAAAAGGACATATCTCGTGCATTGGAAATAACGCGAGCGTCGAGATGGCAGAATAGGTATTTCCAAGAGCGCTAATTGATACATTTTTATATACCCATTCCGGCCGGCTATTACACTTCATATACCCAGAAGAGGCCTTTCCGCATTGTATTTACGTTCAGTCAACCTCTAATGGCATGAGCTAATACCTGTGTCGTACAAACGCTAACCAAATCATACGTATTTACAATGTAGAGGTGCAGTGCGATAGTCAAAAGTAGCTTTAAATTATACCAGAAGCTATTTAAAACAGATATTGTCGATTATTAACCCTCACATTGCAAGGACTTATTCTTATGGCCCCTAAAAGCTATCGAAATCATTTTTACAATGCAAATAAGCAAAAATAATACTTAACAGGTAACGTTTAGTATTGTAGATAGCCTTCAAAAGGACATATCTCGTGCATTGGAAATAACGCCAGCGTCGAGATGGCAGAATAGGTATTTCCAAGAGCGCTAATAGACACCTTTTTATATACCCATTCCGGCCGGCTATTACACTTCATATACCCAGAAGATGCCTTTCCGCATTGTATTTACGTTCAGTCAACCTCTAGTGGAATGAGCTAATACCTGTGTCGTACAAACGCTAACCAAATCATACGTATTTACAATGTCGTGGTACGGTGCGATAGTCAAAAGTAGCTTTAAATTATACCAGTAGCTATTTAAAGCAGATATTGTCGCTTACTAACCCTCATATTGCAAGGGCTTATTCTTATGGCCCCTAAAAGCTATCCAAATCATATTTACAATGCCAATAAGCAGTAATAATACTTAATAAGTAACTTTTAGTATTGTAGATAGCCTTCAAAAATGCATATCTCGTGCATTGGAAATAACGCGAGCGTCGAAATTCCAGAATAGATATTTCCAAGAGCGCTAATAGACACATTTTTATATACTATTTCCGGCCGGCTATTACACTTCATATACCCAGAAGATGCCTTTCCGCATTGTATTTACGTTCAGTTAACCTCTAATGGCATGAGCTAATACCTGTGTCGTACAAACGCTAACCAAATCATAGGTATTTACAATGTAGAGGTGCAGTGCGATAGTCAAAAGTACTTTAAATTATACCAGAAGCTATTTAAAGCAGATATTGTCGCTTATTAACCCTCATATTGCAAGGGCTTATTCTTATGGCCCCTAAAAGCTATCCAAATCATATTTACAATGCCAGTAAGCAGTAATAATAATTAATAAGTAACTTTTAGTATTGTAGATAGCCTTCAAAAATGCATATCTCGTGCATTGGAAATAACGCGAGCGTTGAAATTCCAAAATAGATATTTTCAAGAGCGCTAATAGACATTTTTATATACTATTTCCGGCCGGCTATTACACTTCATATACCCAGAAGATGCCTTTCCGCATTGTATTTACGTTCAGTCAACCTCTAATGGCATGAGCTAATACCTGTGTCGTACAAACGCTAACCAAATCATACGTATTTACAATGTCGTGGTACGGTGCGATAGTCAAAAGTAGCTTTAAATTATACCAGAAGCTATTTAAAGCAGATATTGTCGTTTATTAACCCTCATATTGCAAGGGCTTATTCTTATTGCCCCTAAAAGCTATCCAAATCATATTTACAATTCCAATAAGCAGTAATAATACTTAATAAGTAACTTTTAGTGATGTAGATATCCTTCAAAAATGCATATCTCGTGCATTGGAAATAACGCGTGCGTTGAAATTCCAAAATAGATATTTCCAAGAGCGCTAATAGACACATTTTTATATACTATTTCCGGCCAGCTATTACACTTCATATACCCAGAAGATGCCTTTCCGCATTGTATTTACGTTCAGTCAACCTCTAATGGCATGAGCTAATACCTGTGTCGTACAAACGCTAACCAAATCATACGTATTTACAATGTCGTGGTACGGTGCGATAGTCAAAAGTAGCTTTAAATTATACCAGAAGCTATTCAAAGCAGATATTGTCGTTTATTAACCCTCATATTGCAAGGGCTTATTCTTATGGCCCCTAAAAGCTATAGAAATCATTTTTACAGTGCCAATAAGAAGAAATAATACTTAACAGGTAACCTTTAGTATTGTAGATAGCCTTCAAAAGGACATATCTCGTGCATTGGAAATAACGCCAGCGTCGAGATTGCAGAATAGGTATTTCAAAGAGCGCTAATAGACACATTTTTATATACTATTTCCGGCCGGCTATTACACTTCATATACCCAGAAGATGCATTTCCGCATTGTATTTACGTTCAGTCAACCTCTAATGGCATGAGCTAATACCTGTGTCGTACAAACGCTAACAAAATCATAGGTATTTACAATGTCGTGGTACGGTGCGATAGTCAAAAGTAGCTTTAAATTATACCAGAAGCTATTTAAAGCAGATATTGTCGTTTATTAACCCTCATATTGCAAGGGCTTATTCTTATGGCCCCTAAGAGCTATCTAAATCATATTGCAATGCCAATAAGAAGAAATAATACTTAACAGGTAACCTTTAGTATTGTAGATAGCCTTCAAAAGGACATATCTCGTGCATTGGAAATAACGCCAGCGTCGAGATGGCAGAATAGGTATTTCCAAGAGCGCTAATAGACACCTTTTTATATACCCATTCCGGCCGGCTATTACACTTCATATACCCAGAAGATGCCTTTCCGCATTGTATTTACGTTCAGTCAACCTCTAGTGGAATGAGCTAATACCTGTGTCGTACAAACGCTAACCAAATCATACGTATTTACAATGTCGTGGTACGGTGCGATAGTCAAAAGTAGCTTTAAATTATACCAGAAGCAGATATTGTCGTTTATTAACCCTCATATTGCAAGGGCTTATTCTTATGGCCCCTAAAAGGTATCCAAATCATTTTTACAATGCCAATAAGCAGAAATGATACTTAACAGGTAACCTTTAGTATTGTAGATAGCCTTCAAAAGGACATATCTCGTGCATTGGAAATAATGCGAGCGTCGAGATGGCAGAATAGGTATTTCAAAGAGCGCTAATAGACACATTTTTATATACTATTTCCGGCCGGCTATTACACTTCATATACCCAGAAGATGCCTTTCCGCATTGTATTTACGTTCAGTCAACCTCTAATGGCATGAGCTAATACCTGTGTCGTACAAACGCTAACCAAATCATACGTATTTACAATGTCGTGGTACGGTGCGATAGTCAAAAGTAGCTTTAAATTATACCAGTAGCTATTTAAAGCAGATATTGTCGTTTATTAACCCTCATATTGCAAGGGCTTATTCTTATGGCCCCTAAAAGCTATCCAAATCATTTTTACAATGCCAATAAGCAGTAATAATACTTAACAGGTAACCTTTAGTATTGTAGATAGCCTTCAAAAGGACATATCTCGTGCATTGGAAATAACGCGAGCGTCGAGATGGCAGAATAGGTATTTCCAAGAGCGCTAACAGACACATTTTTATATACTATTTCCGGCCGGCTATTACACTTCATATACCCAGAAGATGCCTTTCCGCATTGTATTTACGTTCAGTCAACCTCTAATGGCATGAGCTAATACCTGTGTCGTACAAACGCTAACCAAATCATACGTATTTACAATGTAGAGGTGCAGTGCGATAGTCAAAAGTAGCTTTAAATTATACCAGTAGCTATTTAAAGCAGATATTGTCGCTTACTAACCCTCATATTGCAAGGGCTTATTCTTATGGCCCCTAAAAGCTATCCAAATCATATTTACAATGCCAATAAGCAGTAATAATACTTAATAAGTAACTTTTAGTATTGTAGATAGCCTTCAAAAATGCATATCTCGTGCATTGGAAATAACGCGAGCGTCGAAATTCCAGAATAGATATTTCCAAGAGCGCTAATAGACACATTTTTATATACTATTTCCGGCCGGCTATTACACTTCATATACCCAGAAGATGCCTTTCCGCATTGTATTTACGTTCAGTTAACCTCTAATGGCATGAGCTAATACCTGTGTCGTACAAACGCTAACCAAATCATAGGTATTTACAATGTAGAGGTGCAGTGCGATAGTCAAAAGTAGCTTTAAATTATACCAGAAGCTATTTAAAGCAGATATTGTCGCTTATTAACCCTCATATTGCAAGGGCTTATTCTTATGGCCCCTAAAAGCTATCCAAATCATATTTACAATGCCAATAAGCAGTAATAATACTTAATAAGTAACTTTTAGTATTGTAGATAGCCTTCAAAAATGCATATCTCGTGCATTTGAAATAACGCCAGCGTCGAGATGGCAGAATAGGTATTTCCAAGAGCGCTAATAGACACATTTTTATATACCCATTCCGGCCGGCTATTACACTTCATATACCCAGAAGATGCCTTTCCGCATTGTATTTACGTTCAGTCAACCTCTAATGGCATGAGCTAATACCTGTGTCGTACCAACGCTAACCAAATCATACGTATTTACAATGTCGTGGTACGGTGCGATAGTCAAAAGTAGCTTTAAATTATACCAGAAGCTATTTAAAGCAGATATTGTCGTTTATTAACCCTCATATTGCAAGGGCTTATTCTTATGGCCCCTAAAAGCTATCCAAATCATTTTTTCAATGCCAATAAGCAGAAATAATACTTAACAGGTCACCTTTAGTATTGTAGATAGCCTTCAAAAGGACATATCTCGTGCATTGGAAATAACGCGAGCGTCGAGATGGAAGAATAGGTATTTCCAAGAGCGCTAATAGACACATTTTTATGTACCCATTCCGGCCGGCTATTACACTTCATATACCCAGAAGATGCCTTTCCGTATTGTATTTACGTTCAGTCAACCTCTAATGGCATGAGCTAATACCTGTGTCGTACAAACGCTAACCAAATCATACGTATTTACAATGTAGAGGTGCAGTGCGATAGTCAAAAGGAGCTTTAAATTATACCAGAAGCTATTTAAAGTAGATATTGTCGCTTATTAACCCTCATATTGCAAGGGCTTATTCACATGGCCCCTAAAAGCTATCGAAATCATTTTTACAATGCCAATAAGCAGAAATAATACTTAAAAGGTAACCTTTAGTATTGTAGATAGCCTTCAAAAGGACATATCTCGTGCATTGGAAATAACGCGAGCGTCGAGATGGCAGAATAGGTATTTCCAAGAGCGCTAATAGATACATTTTTATATACCCATTCCGGCCGGCTATTACACTTCATATACCCAGAAGATGCCTTTCCGCATTGTATTTACGTTCAGTCAACCTCTAGTGGAATGAGCTAATACCTGTGTCGTACAAACGCTAACCAAATCATACGTATTTACAATGTCGTGGTACGGTGCGATAATCAAAAGTAGCTTTAAATTATACCAGAAGCAGATATTGTCGTTTATTAACCCTCATATTGCAAGGGCTTATTCTTATGGCCCCTAAAAGCTATCCAAATCATTTTTACAATGCCAATAAGCAGAAATAATACTTAACAGGTAACCTTTAGTATTGTAGATAGCCTTCAAAAGGACATATCTCGTGCATTAGAAATAATGCAAGCGTCGAGATGGCAGAATAGGTATTTCAAAGAGCGCTAATAGACACATTTTTATATACTATTTCCGGCCGGCTATTACACTTCATATACCCAGAAGATGCCTTTCCGCATTGTATTTACGTTCAGTCAACCTCTAATGGCATGAGCTAATACCTGTGTCGTACAAACGCTAACCAAATCATACGTATTTACAATGTCGTGGTACGGTGCGATAGTCAAAAGTAGCTTTAAATTATACCAGTAGCTATTTAAAGCAGATATTGTCGTTTATTAACCCTCATATTGCAAGGGCTTATTCTTATGGCCCCTAAAAGCTATCCAAATCATTTTTACAATGCCAATAAGCAGTAATAATACTTAACAGGTAACCTTTAGTATTGTAGATAGCCTTCAAAAGGACATATCTCGTGCATTGGAAACAACGCGAGCGTCGAGATGGCAGAATAGGTATTTCCAAGAGCGCTAATAGATACATTTTTATATACCCATTCCGGCCGGCTATTAAACTTCATATACCCAGAAGAGGCCTTTCCGCATTCTATTTACGTTCAGTCAACCTCTAATGGCATGAGCTAATACCTGTGTCGTACAAACGCTAACCAAATCATACGTATTTACAATGTAGAGGTGCAGTGCGATAGTCAAAAGTAGCTTTAAATTATACCAGAAGCTATTTAAAACAGATATTGTCGATTATTAACCCTCACATTGCAAGGACTTATTCTTATGGCCCCTAAAAGCTATCGAAATCATTTTTACAATGCAAATAAGCAAAAATAATACTTAACAGGTAACCTTTAGTATTGTAGATAGCCTTCAAAAGGACATATCTCGTGCATTGGAAATAACGCCAGCGTCGAGATAGCAGAATAGGTATTTCCAAGAGCGCTAATAGACACCTTTTTATATACCCATTCCGGCCGGCTATTACACTTCATATACCCAGAAGATGCCTTTCCGCATTGTATTTACGTTCAGTCAACCTCTAGTGGAATGAGCTAATACCTGTGTCGTACAAACGCTAACCAAATCATACGTATTTACAATGTCGTGGTACGGTGCGATAGTCAAAAGTAGCTTTAAATTATACCAGAAGCAGATATTGTCGTTTATTAACCCTCATATTGCAAGGGCTTATTCTTATGGCCCCTAAAAGCTATCCAAATCATTTTTACAATGCCAATAAGCAGAAATAATACTTAACAGGTAACCTTTAGTATTGTAGATAGCCTTCAAAAGGACATATCTCGTGCATTGGAAATAATGCGAGCGTCGAGATGGCAGAATAGGTATTTCAAAGGGCGCTAATAGACACATTTTTATATACTATTTCCGGCCGGCTATTACACTTCATATACCCAGAAGATGCCTTTCCGCATTGTATTTACGTTCAGTCAACCTCTAATGGCATGAGCTAATACCTGTGTCGTACAAACGCTAACCAAATCATACGTATTTACAATGTCGTGGTACGGTGCGATAGTCAAAAGTAGCTTTAAATTATACCAGTAGCTATTTAAAGCAGATATTGTCGTTTATTAACCCTCATATTGCAAGGGCTTATTCTTATGGCCCCTAAAAGCTATCCAAATCATTTTTACAATGCCAATAAGCAGTAATAATACTTAACAGGTAACCTTTAGTATTGTAGATAGCCTTCAAAAGGACATATCTCGTGCATTGGAAATAACGCGAGCGTCGAGATGGCAGAATAGGTATTTCCAAGAGCGCTAATTGATACATTTTTATATACCCATTCCGGCCGGCTATTACACTTCATATACCCAGAAGAGGCCTTTCCGCATTGTATTTACGTTCAGTCAACCTCTAATGGCATGAGCTAATACCTGTGTCGTACAAACGCTAACCAAATCATACGTATTTACAATGTAGAGGTGCAGTGCGATAGTCAAAAGTAGCTTTAAATTATACCAGAAGCTATTTAAAACAGATATTGTCGATTATTAACCCTCACATTGCAAGGACTTATTCTTATGGCCCCTAAAAGCTATCGAAATCATTTTTACAATGCAAATAAGCAAAAATAATACTTAACAGGTAACCTTTAGTATTGTAGATAGCCTTCAAAAGGACATATCTCGTGCATTGTAAATAACGCCAGCGTCGAGATGGCAGAATAGGTATTTCCAAGAGCGCTAATAGACACCTTTTTATATACCCATTCCGGCCGGCTATTACACTTCATATACCCAGAAGATGCCTTTCCGCATTGTATTTACGTTCAGTCAACCTCTAGTGGAATGAGCTAATACCTGTGTCGTACAAACGCTAACCAAATCATACGTATTTACAATGTCGTGGTACGGTGCGATAGTCAAAAGTAGCTTTAAATTATACCAGAAGCAGATATTGTCGTTTATTAACCCTCATATTGCAAGGGCTTATTCTTATGGCCCCTAAAAGGTATCCAAATCATTTTTACAATGCCAATAAGCAGAAATAATACTTAACAGGTAACCTTTAGTATTGTAGATAGCCTTCAAAAGGACATATCTCGTGCATTGGAAATAATGCGAGCGTCGAGATGGCAGAATAGGTATTTCAAAGAGCGCTAATAGACACATTTTTATATACTATTTCCGGCCGGCTATTACACTTCATATACCCAGAAGATGCCTTTCCGCATTGTATTTACGTTCAGTCAACCTCTAATGGCATGAGCTAATACCTGTGTCGTACAAACGCTAACCAAATCATACGTATTTACAATGTAGAGGTGCAGTGCGATAGTCAAAAGTAGCTTTAAATTATACCAGTAGCTATTTAAAGCAGATATTGTCGCTTACTAACCCTCATATTGCAAGGGCTTATTCTTATGGCCCCTAAAAGCTATCCAAATCATATTTACAATGCCAATAAGCAGTAATAATACTTAATAAGTAACTTTTAGTATTGTAGATAGCCTTCAAAAATGCATATCTCGTGCATTGGAAATAACGCGAGCGTCGAAATTCCAGAATAGATATTTCCAAGAGCGCTAATAGACACATTTTTATATACTATTTCCGGCCGGCTATTACACTTCATATACCCAGAAGATGCCTTTCCGCATTGTATTTACGTTCAGTTAACCTCTAATGGCATGAGCTAATACCTGTGTCGTACAAACGCTAACCAAATCATAGGTATTTACAATGTAGAGGTGCAGTGCGATAGTCAAAAGTAGCTTTAAATTATACCAGAAGCTATTTAAAGCAGATATTGTCGCTTATTAACCCTCATATTGCAAGGGCTTATTCTTATGGCCCCTAAAAGCTATCCAAATCATATTTACAATGCCAGTAAGCAGTAATAATAATTAATAAGTAACTTTTAGTATTGTAGATAGCCTTCAAAAATGCATATCTCGTGCATTGGAAATAACGCGAGCGTTGAAATTCCAAAATAGATATTTTCAAGAGCGCTAATAGACACATTTTTATATACTATTTCCGGCCGGCTATTACACTTCATATACCCAGAAGATGCCTTTCCGCATTGTATTTACGTTCAGTCAACCTCTAATGGCATGAGCTAATACCTGTGTCGTACAAACGCTAACCAAATCATACGTATTTACAATGTCGTGGTACGGTGCGATAGTCAAAAGTAGCTTTAAATTATACCAGAAGCTATTTAAAGCAGATATTGTCGTTTATTAACCCTCATATTGCAAGGGCTTATTCTTATTGCCCCTAAAAGCTATCCAAATCATATTTACAATGCCAATAAGCAGTAATAATACTTAATAAGTAACTTTTAGTGATGTAGATATCCTTCAAAAATGCATATCTCGTGCATTGGAAATAACGCGTGCGTTGAAATTCCAAAATAGATATTTCCAAGAGCGCTAATAGACACATTTTTATATACTATTTCCGGCCAGCTATTACACTTCATATACCCAGAAGATGCCTTTCCGCATTGTATTTACGTTCAGTCAACCTCTAATGGCATGAGCTAATACCTGTGTCGTACAAACGCTAACCAAATCATACGTATTTACAATGTCGTGGTACGGTGCGATAGTCAAAAGTAGCTTTAAATTATACCAGAAGCTATTCAAAGCAGATATTGTCGTTTATTAACCCTCATATTGCAAGGGCTTATTCTTATGGCCCCTAAAAGCTATAGAAATCATTTTTACAATGCCAATAAGAAGAAATAATACTTAACAGGTAACCTTTAGTATTGTAGATAGCCTTCAAAAGGACATATCTCGTGCATTGGAAATAACGCCAGCGTCGAGATTGCAGAATAGGTATTTCAAAGAGCGCTAATAGACACATTTTTATATACTATTTCCGGCCGGCTATTACACTTCATATACCCAGAAGATGCATTTCCGCATTGTATTTACGTTCAGTCAACCTCTAATGGCATGAGCTAATACCTGTGTCGTACAAACGCTAACAAAATCATACGTATTTACAATGTCGTGGTACGGTGCGATAGTCAAAAGTAGCTTTAAATTATACCAGAAGCTATTTAAAGCAGATATTGTCGTTTATTAACCCTCATATTGCAAGGGCTTATTCTTATGGCCCCTAAGAGCTATAGAAATCATTTTTACAATGCCAATAAGAAGAAATAATACTTAACAGGTAACCTTTAGTATTGTAGATAGCCTTCAAAAGGACATACCTCGTGCATTGGAAATAATGCGAGCGTCGAGATGGCAGAATAGGTATTTCAAAGAGCGCTAATAGACACATTTATATATACTATTTCCGGCCGGCTATTACACTTCATATACCCAGAAGATGCCTTTCCGCATTGTATTTACGTTCAGTCAACCTCTAATGGCATGAGCTAATACCTGTGTCGTACAAACGCTAACCAAATCATACGTATTTACAATGTCGTGGTACGGTGCGATAGTCGAAAGTAGCTTTAAATTATACCAGTAGCTATTTAAAGCAGATATTGTCGTTTATTAACCCTCATATTGCAAGGGCTTATTCTTATGGCCCCTAAAAGCTATCCAAATCATTTTTACAATGCCAATAAGCAGTAATAATACTTAACAGGTAACCTTTAGTATTGTAGATAGTCTTCAAAAGGACATATCTCGTGCATTGGAAATAACGGGAGCGTCGAGATGGCAGAATAGGTATTTCCAAGCGCGCTAATAGACGCATTTTTATATACTATTTCCGGCCGGCTATTACACTTCATATACCCAGAAGATGCCTTTCCGCATTGTATTTACGTTCAGTCAACCTCTAATGGCATGAGCTAATACCTGTGTCGTACAAACGCTAACCAAATCATACGTATTTACAATGCCGTGGTACGGTGCGATAGTCAAAAGTAGCTTTAAATTATACCATAAGCTATTTAAAGCAGATATTGTCGTTTATTAACCCTCATATTGCAAGGGCTTATTCTTATGGCCCCTAAAAGCTATCGAAATCATTTTTACAATGCCAATAAGCGGAAATAATACTTAACAGGTAACCTTTAGTATTGTAGATAGCCTTCAAAAGGACATATCTCGTGCATTGGAAATAACGCCAGCGTCGAGATGGCAGAATAGGTATTTCAAAGAGCGCTAATAGACACATTTTTATATACTATTTCCGGCCGGCTATTACACTTCATATACCCAGAAGATGCATTTCCGCATTGTATTTACGTTCAGTCAACCTCTAATGGCATGAGCTAATACCTGTGTCGTACAAACACTAACCAAATCATACGTATTTACTATGTCGTGGTACGGTGCGATAGTCAAAAATAGCTTTAAATTATATCAGAAGCTATTTAAAGCAGATATTGTCGTTTATTAACCCTCATATTGCAAGGGCTTATTCTTATGGCCCCTAAAAGCTATCCAAATCATTTTTACAATGCCAATAAGCAGTAATAATACTTAACAGGTAACCTTTAGTATTGTAGATAGCCTTCAAAAGGACATATCTCGTGCATTGGAAATAACGCGAGCGTCGAGATGGCAGAATAGGTATTTCCAAGAGCGCTAACAGACACATTTTTATATACTATTTCCGGCCGGCTATTACACTTCATATACCCAGAAGATGCCTTTCCGCATTGTATTTACGTTCAGTTAACCTCTAATGGCATGAGCTAATACCTGTGTCGTACAAACGCTAACCAAATCATAGGTATTTACAATGTAGAGGTGCAGTGCGATAGTCAAAAGTAGCTTTAAATTATACCAGAAGCTATTTAAAGCAGATATTGTCGCTTATTAACCCTCATATTGCAAGGGCTTATTCTTATGGCCCCTAAAAGCTATCCAAATCATATTTACAATGCCAGTAAGCAGTAATAATAATTAATAAGTAACTTTTAGTATTGTAGATAGCCTTCAAAAATGCATATCTCGTGCATTGGAAATAACGCGAGCGTTGAAATTCCAAAATAGATATTTTCAAGAGCGCTAATAGACACATTTTTATATACTATTTCCGGCCGGCTATTACACTTCATATACCCAGAAGATGCCTTTCCGCATTGTATTTACGTTCAGTCAACCTCTAATGGCATGAGCTAATACCTGTGTCGTACAAACGCTAACCAAATCATACGTATTTACAATGTCGTGGTACGGTGCGATAGTCAAAAGTAGCTTTAAATTATACCAGAAGCTATTTAAAACAGATATTGTCGATTATTAACCCTCACATTGCAAGGGCTTATTCTTATGGCCCCTAAAAGCTATCCAAATCATATTTACAATGCCAGTAAGCAGTAATAATAATTAATAAGTAACTTTTAGTATTGTAGATAGCCTTCAAAAATGCATATCTCGTGCATTGGAAATAACGCGAGCGTTGAAATTCCAAAATAGATATTTTCAAGAGCGCTAATAGACACATTTTTATATACTATTTCCGGCCGGCTATTACACTTCATATACCCAGAAGATGCCTTTCCGCATTGTATTTACGTTCAGTCAACCTCTAATGGCATGAGCTAATACCTGTGTCGTACAAACGCTAACCAAATCATACGTATTTACAATGTCGTGGTACGGTGCGATAGTCAAAAGTAGCTTTAAATTATACCAGAAGCTATTTAAAACAGATATTGTCGATTATTAACCCTCACATTGCAAGGACTTATTCTTATGGCCCCTAAAAGCTATCGAAATCATTTTTACAATGCAATTAAGCAAAAATAATACTTAACAGGTAACCTTTAGTATTGTAGATAGCCTTCAAAAGGACATATCTCGTGCATTGGAAATAACGCCAGCGTCGAGATGGCAGAATAGGTATTTCCAAGAGCGCTAATAGACACCTTTTTATATACCCATTCCGGCCGGCTATTACACTTCATATACCCAGAAGATGCCTTTCCGCATTGTATTTACGTTCAGTCAACCTCTATTGGAATGAGCTAATACCTGTGTCGTACAAACGCTAACCAAATCATACGTATTTACAATGTAGAGGTGCAGTGCGATAGTCAAAAGTAGCTTTAAATTATACCAGAAGCTATTTAAAGCAGATATTGTCGCTTATTAACCCTCATATTGCAAGGGCTTATTCTTATGGCCCCTAAAAGCTATCCAAATCATATTTACAATGCCAGTAAGCAGTAATAATAATTAATAAGTAACTTTTAGTATTGTAGATAGCCTTCAAAAATGCATATCTCGTGCATTGGAAATAACGCGAGCGTTGAAATTCCAAAATAGATATTTTCAAGAGCGCTAATAGACACATTTTTATATACTATTTCCGGCCGGCTATTACACTTCATATACCCAGAAGATGCCTTTCCGCATTGTATTTACGTTCAGTCAACCTCTAATGGCATGAGCTAATACCTGTGTCGTACAAACGCTAACCAAATCATACGTATTTACAATGTCGTGGTACGGTGCGATAGTCAAAAGTAGCTTTAAATTATACCAGTAGCTATTTAAAGCAGATATTGTCGTTTATTAACCCTCATATTGCAAGGGCTTATTCTTATGGCCCCTAAAAGCTATCCAAATCATTTTTACAATGCCAATAAGCAGTAATAATACTTAACAGGTAACCTTTAGTATTGTAGATAGCCTTCAAAAGGACATATCTCGTGCATTGGAAATAACGCGAGCGTCGAGATGGCAGAATAGGTATTTCCAAGAGCGCTAACAGACACATTTTTATATACTATTTCCGGCCGGCTATTACACTTCATATACCCAGAAGATGCCTTTCCGCATTGTATTTACGTTCAGTCAACCTCTAATGGCATGAGCTAATACCTGTGTCGTACAAACGCTAACCAAATCATACGTATTTACAATGTCGTGGTACGGTGCGATAGTCAAAAGTAGCTTTAAATTATACCAGAAGCTATTTAAAGCAGATATTGTCGCTTATTAACCCTCATATTGCAAGGGCTTATTCTTATGGCCCCTAAAAGCTATCCAAATCATATTTACAATGCCAATAAGCAGTAATAATACTTAATAAGTAACTTTTAGTATTGTAGATAGCCTTCAAAAATGCATATCTCGTGCATTGGAAATAACGCCAGCGTTGAAATTCCAAAATAGATATTTCCAAGAGCGCTAATAGACACATTTTTATATACTATTTCCGGCCGGCTATTACACTTCATATACCCAGAAGATGCCTTTCCGCATTGTATTTACGTTCAGTCAACCTCTAATGGCATGAGCTAATACCTGTGTCGTACAAACGCTAACCAAATCATACGTATTTACAATGTCGTGGTACGGTGCGATAGTCAAAAGTAGCTTTAAATTATACCAGAAGCTATTTAAAACAGATATTGTCGATTATTAACCCTCACATTGCAAGCACTTATTCTTATGGCCCCTAAAAGCTATCGAAATCATTTTTACAATGCAAATAAGCAAAAATAATACTTAACAGGTAACCTTTAGTATTGTAGATAGCCTTCAAAAGGACATATCTCGTGCATTGGAAATAACGCCAGCGTCGAGATGGCAGAATAGGTATTTCCAAGAGCGCTAATAGACACCTTTTTATATACCCATTCCGGTCGGCTATTACACTTCATATACCCAGAAGATGCCTTTCCGCATTGTATTTACGTTCAGTCAACCTCTAGTGGAATGAGCTAATACCTGTGTCGTACAAACGCTAACCAAATCATACGTATTTACAATGTCGTGGTACGGTGCGATAGTCAAAAGTAGCTTTAAATTATACCAGAAGCAGATATTGTCGTTTATTAACCCTCATATTGCAAGGGCTTATTCTTATGGCCCCTAAAAGCTATCCAAATCATTTTTACAATGCCAATAAGCAGAAATAATACTTAACAGGTAACCTTTAGTATTGTAGATAGCCTTCAAAAGGACATATCTCGTGCATTGGAAATAATGCGAGCGTCGAGATGGCAGAATAGGTATTTCAAAGAGCGCTAATAGACACATTTTTATATACTATTTCCGGCCGGCTATTACACTTCATATACCCAGAAGATGCCTTTCCGCATTGTATTTACGTTCAGTCAACCTCTAATGGCATGAGCTAATACCTGTGTCGTACAAACGCTAACCAAATCATACGTATTTACAATGTCGTGGTACGGTGCGATAGTTAAAAGTAGCTTTAAATTATACCAGTAGCTATTTAAAGCAGATATTGTCGTTTATTAACCCTCATATTGCAAGGGCTTATTCTTATGGCCCCTAAAAGCTATCGAAATCATTTTTACAATGCAAATAAGCAAAAATAATACTTAACAGGTAACCTTTAGTATTGTAGATAGCCTTCAAAAGGACATATCTCGTGCATTGGAAATAACGCCAGCGTCGAGATGGCAGAATAGGTATTTCCAAGAGCGCTAATAGACACCTTTTTATATACCCATTCCGGCCGGCTATTACACTTCATATACCCAGAAGATGCCTTTCCGCATTGTATTTACGTTCAGTTAACCTCTAATGGCATGAGCTAATACCTGTGTCGTACAAACGCTAACCAAATCATAGGTATTTACAATGTAGAGGTGCAGTGCGATAGTCAAAAGTAGCTTTAAATTATACCAGAAGCTATTTAAAGCAGATATTGTCGCTTATTAACCCTCATATTGCAAGGGCTTATTCTTATGGCCCCTAAAAGCTATCCAAATCATATTTACAATGCCAGTAAGCAGTAATAATAATTAATAAGTAACTTTTAGTATTGTAGATAGCCTTCAAAAATGCATATCTCGTGCATTGGAAAAAACGCGAGCGTTGAAATTCCAAAATAGATATTTTCAAGAGCGCTAATAGACACATTTTTATATACTATTTCCGGCCGGCTATTACACTTCATATACCCAGAAGATGCCTTTCCGCATTGTATTTACGTTCAGTCAACCTCTAATGGCATGAGCTAATACCTGTGTCGTACAAACGCTAACCAAATCATACGTATTTACAATGTCGTGGTACGGTGCGATAGTCAAAAGTAGCTTTAAATTATACCAGAAGCTATTTAAAACAGATATTGTCGATTATTAACCCTCACATTGCAAGGACTTATTCTTATGGCCCCTAAAAGCTATCGAAATCATTTTTACAATGCAAATAAGCAAAAATAATACTTAACAGGTAACCTTTAGTATTGTAGATAGCCTTCAAAAGGACATATCTCGTGCATTGGAAATAACGCCAGCGTCGAGATGGCAGAATAGGTATTTCCAAGAGCGCTAATAGACACCTTTTTATATACCCATTCCGGCCGGCTATTACACTTCATATACCCAGAAGATGCCTTTCCGCATTGTATTTACGTTCAGTCAACCTCTAGTGGAATGAGCTAATACCTGTGTCGTACAAACGCTAACCAAATCATACGTATTTACAATGTCGTGGTACGGTGCGATAGTCAAAAGTAGCTTTAAATTATACCAGAAGCAGATATTGTCGTTTATTAACCCTCATATTGCAAGGGCTTATTCTTATGGCCCCTAAAAGCTATCCAAATCATTTTTACAATGCCAATAAGCAGAAATAATACTTAACAGGTAACCTTTAGTATTGTAGATAGCCTTCAAAAGGACATATCTCGTGCATTGGAAATAATGCGAGCGTCGAGATGGCAGAATAGGTATTTCAAAGAGCGCTAATAGACACATTTTTATATACTATTTCCGGCCGGCTATTACACTTCATATACCCAGAAGATGCCTTTCCGCATTGTATTTACGTTCAGTCAACCTCTAATGGCATGAGCTAATACCTGTGTCGTACAAACGCTAACCAAATCATACGTATTTACAATGTCGTGGTACGGTGCGATAGTCAAAAGTAGCTTTAAATTATACCAGTAGCTATTTAAAGCAGATATTGTCGTTTATTAACCCTCATATTGCAAGGGCTTATTCTTATGGCCCCTAAAAGCTATCCAAATCATTTTTACAATGCCAATAAGCAGTAATAATACTTAACAGGTAACCTTTAGTATTGTAGATAGCCTTCAAAAGGACATATCTCGTGCATTGGAAATAACGCGAGCGTCGAGATGGCAGAATAGGTATTTCCAAGAGCGCTAACAGACACATTTTTATATACTATTTCCGGCCGGCTATTACACTTCATATACCCAGAAGATGCCTTTCCGCATTGTATTTACGTTCAGTCAACCTCTAATGGCATGAGCTAATACCTGTGTCGTACAAACGCTAACCAAATCATACGTATTTACAATGTAGAGGTGCAGTGCGATAGTCAAAAGTAGCTTTAAATTATACCAGAAGCTATTTAAAGCAGATATTGTCGCTTATTAACCCTCATATTGCAAGGGCTTATTCTTATGGCCCCTAAAAGCTATCCAAATCATATTTACAATGCCAATAAGCAGTAATAATACTTAATAAGTAACTTTAGTATTGTAGATAGCCTTCAAAAATGCATATCTCGTGCATTGGAAATAACGCCAGCGTTGAAATTCCAAAATAGATATTTCCAAGAGCGCTAATAGACACATTTTTATATACTATTTCCGGCCGGCTATTACACTTCATATACCCAGAAGATGCCTTTCCGCATTGTATTTACGTTCAGTCAACCTCTAATGGCATGAGCTAATACCTGTGTCGTACAAACGCTAACCAAATCATACGTATTTACAATGCCGTGCTACGGTGCGATAGTCAAAAGTAGCTTTTAATTATACCAGAAGCTATTTAAAGCAGATATTGTCGTTTATTAACCCTCATATTGCAAGGGCTTATTCTTATTGCCCCTAAAAGCTATCCAAATCATATTTACAATGCCAATAAGCAGTAATAATACTTAATAAGTAACTTTTAGTATTGTAGATATCCTTCAAAAATGCATATCTCGTGCATTGGAAATAACGCGTGCGTTGAAATTCCAAAATAGATATTTCCAAGAGCGCTAATAGACACATTTTTATATACTATTTCCGGCCAGCTATTACACTTCATATACCCAGAAGATGCCTTTCCGCATTGTATTTACGTTCAGTCAACCTCTAATGGCATGAGCTAATACCTGTGTCGTACAAACGCTAACCAAATCATACGTATTTACAATGTCGTGGTACGGTGCGATAGTCAAAAGTAGCTTTAAATTATACCAGAAGCTATTTAAAGCAGATATTGTCGTTTATTAACCCTCATTTTGCAAGGGCTTATTCTTATGGCCCCTAAAAGCTATAGAAATCATTTTTACAATGCCAATAAGAAGAAATAATACTTAACAGGTAACCTTTAGTATTGTAGATAGCCTTCAAAAGGACATATCTCGTTCATTGGAAATAACGCCAGCGTCGAGATTGCAGAATAGGTATTTCAAAGAGCGCTAATAGACACATTTTTATATACTATTTCCGGCCGGCTATTACACTTCATATACCCAGAAGATGCATTTCCGCATTGTATTTACGTTCAGTCAACCTCTAATGGCATGAGCTAATACCTGTGTCGTACAAACGCTAACAAAATCATACGTATTTACAATGTCGTGGTACGGTGCGATAGTCAAAAGTAGCTTTAAATTATACCAGAAGCTATTTAAAGCAGATATTGTCGTTTATTAACCCTCATATTGCAAGGGCTTATTCTTATGGCCCCTAAGAGCTATAGAAATCATTTTTACAATGCCAATAAGAAGAAATAATACTTAACAGGTAACCTTTAGTATTGTAGATAGCCTTCAAAAGGACATACCTCGTGCATTGGAAATAATTCGAGCGTCGAGATGGCAGAATAGGTATTTCAAAGAGCGCTAATAGACACATTTATATATACTATTTCCGGCCGGCTATTACACTTCATATACCCAGAAGATGCCTTTCCGCATTGTATTTACGTTCAGTCAACCTCTAATGGCATGAGCTAATACCTGTGTCGTACAAACGCTAACCAAATCATACGTATTTACAATGTCGAGGTACGGTGCAATAGTCGAAAGTAGCTTTAAATTATACCATAAGCTATTTAAAGCAGATATTGTCGTTTATTAACCCTCATATTGCAAGGGCTTATTCTTATGGCCCCTAAAAGCTATCCAAATCATTTTTACAATGCCAATAAGCAGTAATAATACTTAACAGGTAACCTTTAGTATTGTAGATAGTCTTCAAAAGGACATATCTCGTGCATTGGAAATAACGCGAGCGTCGAGATGGCAGAATAGGTATTTCCAAGCGCGCTAATAGACGCATTTTTATATACTATTTCCGACCGGCTATTACACTTCATATACCCAGAAGATGCCTTTCCGCATTGTATTTACGTTCAGTCAACCTCTAATGGCATGATCTAATACCTGTGTCGTACAAACGCTAACCAAATCATACGTATTTACAATGCCGTGGTACGGTGCGATAGTCAAAAGTAGCTTTAAATTATACCATAAGCTATTTAAAGCAGATATTGTCGTTTATTAACCCTCATATTGCAAGGGCTTTTTCTTATGGCCCCTAAAAGCTATCGAAATCATTTTTACAATGCCAATAAGCGGAAATAATACTTAACAGGTAACCTTTAGTATTGTAGATAGCCTTCAAAAGGACATATCTCGTGCATTGGAAATAACGCCAGCGTCGAGATGGCAGAATAGGTATTTCAAAGAGCGCTAATAGACACATTTTTATATACTATTTCCGGCCGGCTATTACACTTCATATACCCAGAAGATGCATTTCCGCATTGTATTTACGTTCAGTCAACCTCTAATGGCATGAGCTAATACCTGTGTCGTACAAACACTAACCAAATCATACGTATTTACTATGTCGTGGTACGGTGCGATAGTCAAAAATAGCTTTAAATTATACCAGAAGCTATTTAAAGCAGATATTGTCGTTTATTAACCCTCATATTGCAAGGGCTTATTCTTATGGCCCCTAAAAGCTATCCAAATCATTTTTACAATGCCAATAAGCAGAAATTATACTTAACAGGTAACCTCTAGTATTGTAGATAGCCTTCAAAAGGACATATCTCGTGCATTGGAAATAACCCGAGCGTCGACATGGCAGAATAGGTATTTCCAAGAGCGCTAATAGACACATTTTTATATAGCCATTGCGGCCGGCTATTACACTTCATATACCCAGAAGATGCCTTTCCGCATTGTATTTACGTTCAGTCAACCTCTAATGGCATGAGCTAATACCTGTGTCGTACAAACGCTAACCAAATCATACGTATTTACAATGTAGAGGTGCAGTGCGATAGTCAAAAGTAGCTTTAAATTATACCAGAAGCTATTTAAAGCAGATATTGTCGCTTATTAACCCTCATATTGCAAGGGCTTATTCTTATGGCCCCTTAAAAGCTATCCAAATCATATTTACAATGCCAATAAGCAGTAATAATACTTAATAAGTAACTTTTAGTATTGTAGATAGCCTTCAAAAATGCATATCTCGAGCATTGGAAATAACGCCAGCGTTGAAATTCCAAAATAAATATTTCCAAGAGCGCTAATAGACACATTTTTATATACTATTTCCGGCCGGCTATTACACTTCATATACCCAGAAGATGCCTTTCCGCATTGTATTTACGTTCAGTCAACCTCTAATGGCATGAGCTAATACCTGTGTCGTACAAACGCTAACCAAATCATACGTATTTACAATGCCGTGGTACGGTGCGATAGTCAAATGTAGCTTTTAATTATACCAGAAGCTATTTAAAGCAGATATTGTCGTTTATTAACCCTCATATTGCAAGGGCTTATTCTTATTGCCCCTAAAAGCTATCCAAATCATATTTACAATGCCAATAAGCAGTAATAATACTTAATAAGTAACTTTTAGTATTGTAGATATCCTTCAAAAATGCATATCTCGTGCATTGGAAATAACGCGTGCGTTGAAATTCCAAAATAGATATTTCCAAGAGCGCTAATAGACACATTTTTATATACTATTTCCGGCCGGCTATTACACTTCATATACCCAGAAGATGCCTTTCCGCATTGTATTTACGTTCAGTCAACCTCTAATGGCATGAGCTAACACCTGTGTCGTACAAACGCTAACCAAATCATACGTATTTACAATGTCGTGGTACGGTGCGATAGTCGAAAGTAGCTTTAAATTATACCAGTAGCTATTTAAAGCAGATATTGTCGTTTATTAACCCTCATATTGCAAGGGCTTATTCTTATGGCCCCTAAAAGCTATAGAAATCATTTTTACAATGCCAATAAGAAGAAATAATACTTAACAGGTAACCTTTAGTATTGTAGATAGCCTTCAAAAGGACATATCTCGTGCATTGGAAATAACGCCAGCGTCGAGATTGCAGAATAGGTATTTCAAAGAGCGCTAATAGACACATTTTTATATACTATTTCCGGCCGGCTATTACACTTCATATACCCAGAAGATGCATTTCCGCATTGTATTTACGTTCAGTCAACCTCTAATGGCATGAGCTAATACCTGTGTCGTACAAACGCTAACAAAATCATACGTATTTACAATGTCGTGGTACGGTGCGATAGTCAAAAGTAGCTTTAAATTATACCAGAAGCTATTTAAAGCAGATATTGTCGTTTATTAACCCTCATATTGCAAGGGCTTATTCTTATGGCCCCTAAGAGCTATAGAAATCATTTTTACAATGCCAATAAGAAGAAATAATACTTAACAGGTAACCTTTAGTATTGTAGATAGCCTTCAAAAGGACATACCTCGTGCATTGGAAATAATGCGAGCGTCGAGATGGCAGAATAGGTATTTCAAAGAGCGCTAATAGACACATTTATATATACTATTTCCGGCCGGCTATTACACTTCATATACCCAGAAAATGCCTTTCCGCATTGTATTTACGTTCAGTCAACCTCTAATGGCATGAGCTAATACCTGTGTCGTACAAACGCTAACCAAATCATACGTATTTACAATGTCGTGGTACGGTGCGATAGTCGAAAGTAGCTTTAAATTATACCAGTAGCTATTTAAAGCAGATATTGTCGTTTATTAACCCTCATATTGCAAGGGCTTATTCTTATGGCCCCTAAAAGCTATCCAAATCATTTTTACAATGCCAATAAGCAGTAATAATACTTAACAGGTAACCTTTAGTATTGTAGATAGTCTTCAAAAGGACATATCTCGTGCATTGGAAATAACGCGAGCGTCGAGATGGCAGAATAGGTATTTCCAAGCGCGCTAATAGACGCATTTTTATATACTATTTCCGGCCGGCTATTACACTTCATATACCCAGAAGATGCCTTTCCGCATTGTATTTACGTTCAGTCAACCTCTAATGGCATGAGCTAATACCTGTGTCGTACAAACGCTAACCAAATCATACGTATTTACAATGCCGCGGTACGGTGCGATAGTCAAAAGTAGCTTTAAATTATACCATAAGCTATTTAAAGCAGATATTGTCGTTTATTAACCCTCATATTGCAAGGGCTTATTCTTATGGCCCCTAAAAGCTATCGAAATCATTTTTACGATGCCAATAAGCGGAAATAATACTTAACAGGTAACCTTTAGTATTGTAGATAGCCTTCAAAAGGACATATCTCGTGCATTGGAAATAACGCCAGCGTCGAGATGGCAGAATAGGTATT
>CALNHX010002793.1:0-49798 GCA_940337035.1 Agriotes lineatus
ATGTTTACAGTTTTCGCCACCAATCTGTATGCAGTGAATTTATTTTAATGGGCAATGTGGTATTCCCATTTCCATGAGGACTTGATTATTACTATTGGTTTCTGAGGATACCTCACGCCATGCATACAAATAGCAACAATTCTCTCCTCTCCAACGTTTTAATATTGCATTTTAAAATAAACGCATTTACACATTGCGCGTTATAATAAACTCTCTGTATATACTGCTCGACAGATGAACTAGACCACCCATAAAAATTGTATCTGTTAAATATGTCATAAAATATATCATAAAAGTTTTTTTTATAGTATACTTATATTAAGCATATTTAATTTCACTATTCTCAGATATTAACGAAACATTAACAAAATCATGATGATATAATAAAAAAATATATATGAAAAAAACTATATTACCAAAAATAAAAGCAAGAGCAAAGAAAAGGAAATTAATAGTCTTTTCAGTCTCCTCGGAACGTTTAAAAATTTTTGGCAACGATTGGGCTTACTTTGACTTGGAATGTGCTATCAAGATTTGGGAAAAACTAAAAATTTTCAAATTATAATATTTTATTAGTAAACTTAGTTTTATTTAAACCAAATTATGAAAAGAAATGTTTTTTATTGTGACACAAACCTGAAAGGTTACTAAAAACGCCATGACTAACCTTTTGGAAAATATTTTTAAAATTACAGCCAATGTATGCAAATGGTCCAGTTCATTTGTTGAGCAGTATATATAAATCGGGGGGGGGGGGGGGGTAACGGTCATGGCGCGTTTACCAGAGGTATTTAATATTTACACGGTAAGGTAGAACTTATGCTGTACTTTTTCTATTGTTGTAAGTAAGATAAGAACGTATTTAAAAAGCGCGTCATTAGTTCGCCCGTCCAGATGAATACAAACCGCGTGCGGCTATTACTAAAACGAAACGACGCTTGTTTTCGGGGGCTTTAGTGCGTGAAGTGGGCATTCGGTATCGACTAGCGACAGTGTGTGGTTGCGTCGGCAAGCCGAAGCCAAAGACAACGTGTGATTTCATTTGAGCTGTGACCCAGTTTCGAGGACAAAGTACCATATTGAATGTCCCAGCAGGAGCTTCTGATAGCTGCTTTAAAATACAATAACCAAGGCGTGAAGTTAGCTTAACTATATGCCAACCTTGATTGTCATCGCCATTAACGAAGTCAAATGCATTCGCATGCAGCAAAAGTGTAAATAAGGTTAGTGACTTTTAGAAGTAATTTGTTTGATCGAGCCTGCCAGCCAAGACTAAGCCGCTATCACGTTCGAAGCGAATGCGTTATCATTGAACTCTGCGTACTGTGAGTCATCGAGAAATTGATACCGGCTATGCTTACGTCATTAACTGGGTAGGGACCACACATTACTGGAACGCGGCTGCGCCTTTGGTTGAACTTGCCTTGTTTTCATGGAGCCATCTATACCTTTTACGTATATTGCAATGGTCTTAGGTTCGACAACTCAACTTTGATAGCATTGCCAAATTAATGGACATTTCACTAAAGCCCAGGGTGAGGTATTTTATTTAACTGCAAGGCTAAAAACCTGAATTTAACAGGACGAATGCATTTATAAAGAGATGCCAGTAATAGCAGAATAAGTAAATAAAGAAAACAATAAGCAAAGCTCAATTCTCACAGGAATCTAAGTTGACTGTAAGATCAATTTAAAACAAGAGGTTGTAACACCAAAATTATTTATATTATATGCCACGGCAGCTAACTTTGCGGAAGCAGGTAATAGGTTAAATAAAAGTCAGGTTGAGGGGTAACTTGAATTTAATCTGGTTGTTGTTAGTATTTACTAGACATGGTTTTGAATAATGACAAACGACGTTAAATGTGAAAGTAAAAACTTATCTGTCATTTTGTTCGAATTGCTCTAAACACTGGCGAATCCAATCTTCACGATAAGCTGTTATGTAGGCACTCCTCGGAACGTGCAGCACATTGGTTTCATTTATGGAAAACGGACATTAGGACGCCTATGGATGGGTAGATGCAGTTGAAATGTATTTAAACGTGGCTTCAAATTTGACCCAAACTAGAAACCTACCGCAGAAATGCGTATGCTTTCTTAGACGGCTCCGGCAAAGTGCCGTGAAACCGATGGCCTCGAAATTTTACAAATTTTCAGACACGCGCCTTTAGAGCAATTCGCGTATCAGTCTTAATATATCCCAAGTCATTTTTACGTTATAAGGATTGCGCAAAAGTAATAGCCGAACTAAAAGAGGTTACTAATTACAAAAAGGCAATGAAATAAAGCGTAGAATTCAAGTAAAGTTAGACAATAGAATTTTCTAAGGGTTTTAAAAGAAAGGCATAAGAAGCTACATAAACCAATGAACGTTGCAACAAGCAGCTAAGAAGGTAGGCATTAAGGCATATAAAGGAAATTGTAAGAATCAGCAAAACAGGGTAAGAAGCGAAGAAAAGCAGACGAGAGATGGACCAAAACTCGTGTGTAAAAGTAGACAGGTGAATTCGAAGGAAGCCTTGGTGCAGGAAGTACTCTAACTTGAATAATCAGTGCACTGACGCATGTAAACCATTAAAAGCAATTAATAAAAAACGTGCAGTGGCGCTAAGACACGGTTAATTAGTTATAAATGTAAGAAATTATATTAAGCATAAGAATTTTGTTAATAGTTTTAGTTGTAAGCAAATTTAGTGTTAAAAGTAATCAATTTGAACATGGTTAATATCCGTTTTTTATTAATATTCTACTTGTCTATGACGGATTTTTAAGGGGAACAAAAGAATAAATTGTAAGAATTATTGTGTTGAAATGTGCTCCACTTTAAACAAATTTTTCATATAATAAATAAAGAGATATCAGCATAAAAAGTATACAGTTTTACTGAGTGCATGTACAAGGTGGTGTGGTAGTATTTGCAGAGATTTTGCCACAAAAAAGTAAAAACTTCTTCGAAGCCCGTTCCGATACCTAGTCGGCGATGCAGCCCAAGTTCGGATCTCTGCGTGGAGCCAAGCGAGTCAACACAGCCCAGAGGGGAAGGTACCATGTCAAAGAGCAGCCTTGTAATAACGTGTCCCAGCAGTTTCATCAGGATCAACCCCATAGCAGCCCAAGAATTGCATCAGCGTCTCCTACAAGTTCCCGATTCAAGATCGGTAGAGAACAGGTACCGGTTTTAGTTAAAACTGGCTACGTTACGCCCGTGAAACTTATGTGTATGTAAGAAGAGTCAATACTTAAGACAATCCAAGTATTTTCGGTGGCGGTAAAGCAAGTGCAGCTCGCAATTTTGGCCGAGTCCATAATTTGAGGTTAGCGAAGTTTGAACCCAAGCGACGCTTCGAAAAACAATTGAAAGTTTGTCTGCGTCTCTTCGACGGGATCGACAATCAAGTGCTGGAAAAACACATGACAATTAATGCCGCCAAAACACCCGTATTCAAATAATTACCGGTAGAAACTTTGATAAACTTGCCACGTAAATAACTATTACCGGTCCCTGATGCCCGTTTTCCAGTCTTGACCTGCAAAACGTTACTTTCTGGCAAAACAATTGTCCAGAAACCGCATATTTTCTGATCAGTTGTAAAAACAAACAGTTAAAATCGGCGAACACCATCTACAGTGTTTTACTGTTCAGGGAGCTTTGCAAATCTTCTTGCCATCAACAGTTAAGCAGTTGGACTAAATAATGCAACTTGTACATTTTACACTGCAGTTATTTATTTTTTGCGTTCACCGACACCGTGAAGTTCCCAACAATTGATCTAAATATAAATTATTTAACTATGCTTTGCCGCCTTAGGGTTTGGTAGATTTGCTTCATTATATTCAATTTCAATTAATAATGGTACTGTAGCGTATGCACGTACATGCACGCATATGTAATGTAGCATATGCACATACATGCACGCTTACATGCAGCCTTGACGACTATTACTTAGTTACAAAAATATAAATAGTTTGGCTTTTGACTTCATCACATACAGACATGTGTTTTATTCCTAAATTTAATGTAATTATAACGAAGCTCTTCTTGCCGTTATAGTACGTTGATTCGGAGAATAAGAGTAACTACTCGGAACCCGGAAATTGGGTGGTAAAACCCGAAGCTTTAGTATTAAACTCGAAGAGTTGGTCACCCTAATGAATTATAGGTACTGTTATTTTTTGCAATCGTGCAGATTTCTCATACAATGGACGTCATTGTTCAATTGGTAGACATTCTGCATCTACAAGTCTCAACAAGTTTTGCATTCTCAGACGATGACTCACATCATGTTGAGCGTGGAAAATATTTTTTGATAAACGTAGGAACAAAATTAGACATTTAGATCCAAAATTAATCGTGGAAACCTTGGAAAAATTAGACTTTTAACCCCAAAAATTCATTGTGGGAGCACTTGACCTTGGTGAGGTCAATGACCTTGACCCCGGCTACACCCGTGACCTTGACCCCTGTTAGGCCCGCGACCTTGACTCCCGGCTAGACCAACGACCTTGACAAACATGCGCAAAAACCCCACGCAATCCTGCGCAGAAACCTGCGCAGTGATACATTTTGAGCCAGAACCCGCCTATGTACACTACTACGGTCTACTTTACACTTACGATTGCATAAACAATCTTATATATTACTACTGCGCCTGAAGGGCATGGTTGCAGATATATGGAGTACATTCGAAATTCAGAAAGTAGTAATAAATGAAACTTTACGCAATAAGCGTTATTAACAGTTTAAACAAGGGGTGATGAAAGCGAACAGTTGGATATATCTAAGGCCTTAGTATTAGCTGTTACTCCATGTGGCAATCTGCCAGTTCGGTTGCAAGAGCGCTGAATTTATATTGTACTTACATAATAAAAAAACATTTCGCAATCCTGGGTGATGTAGTCCGCACTCGTACTGCTCTTTCGGGATGAGGGACCCACGCTGCTACTCAACTACTGAATGACATCTGCCCGCCATCTCGATAATTCGAACGTCGACGCTAGCAATTCCAGAGACATTTTTGGGAACCCAATAATTCAGATGCACCGCAAGAGTTGAGAATGACACTCAGCGAGTTCGTAGTGCCTAGTCCCTCTTATTCTTATTCCACCTAAACGCCAATAAACGGGAATTAGTAGTGGAATAAAAAAGCCAAAAAGAAACATTAACTATCGTTGGAAAACGGCGGCTCGTGGAGTGTCGCTCATTAGCGCTCTGTCAATTTTTAATTAGCTATGCAGACTGCTTTGACTAGCATACATCCCTTACGGCGCTGTTGAATAAAACAAGGGCTTGCTGCTTCGTCTGCTAGAAAAATGGAAAGGCCAAGCTCTCGCGAAGACCCACGCTCTCGAGACAGAAAATCAAGAAACTCTTATCTATCAGACACACTCTGCACGCGATAACGGTATCTCATACTTGCCTCAATTGACTTATAAGGTGGTCTAAAAGTAATTACTAATTATTAAAAGCGCATTTGAAACGGGGCGTTACAGCAGTGGCACAGAACGTGTTCTGCTGTCTCGTCATCCTCACTGTATTCGCGACTGTTTGGGCTGTTCATCAGTCTTATCCCATCCAAGTATAGAGACGACACTAGATTTTACTGATATCTTTTCGATACCATAACGATTACATGCATTTACATTGACACCTTATCCTTTTGAAACTGTTACTGATAGGACGAAGATCGGTGGTTTAGAAAGATTAAAGTATTGTTTAAAAATCCTTTACTAACCACAATTCGTTAAAATCCTTAACCACACATATTTAACAACCGCTAAATACTTATTTCGACAGCTAAGCTGATGTTTAGTAGCCTCGAACAGAGAGACGAACCCGACAAAGTTAGACGAAGATACGCTTTTCACCAGATCACCAGTGAAAGACAGCACTGCTGTACATTCTAACGCTAGTTATACTATCAGACCGGGAAGACGTTAAAATCAGAGTGGGAGATGGGACCTCCGTTTTTGTTCAAAATTGTATTATCTTGATTCTTAAAGCTGGTCAAACTGAAAAAACAATTTAGCTACTTTGTTGAAGTTAAGCCTTTACAATTTTTAGGCCACGTTCCATGATACTATGATCCGTTTCGTAAATATGTGGGGCAATACCACATTTTTCGAATATTTTGAATCTACAATAAACTATCTGCTCTTGAAACCTATTACCAAAATTACGGTGTGTTTGCACAATATATTTATAATTATTGGTCGCCTAGGACACGCCCTCCGTATCAGATAGTATAAATAGCGTTAGAATGTACGAGAGTGCTGACTTTTACTGGTGATCTGGTAAAGAGCATATATTTTACCAACTTTGTTGAGTTAGTCTTTCTCTTCAACGCTACTAAAGATGATAGTTTAGCTATAAGTATTTAGCGGTTGGTAAATACTATTGTAGTTAGGGGTTTTTAACAGATTGTGTCAGAGACAAGTCACCGTCTCCAGTAGCGTTTTAGTTAACTTTTACTAGCAGTCAGAAAAAGTACAGAAGCAATTCATTACTTCAAAGCTGTTACACTCCAAATTCGTTGGGTCTCAATATAGTTACAATAGTTTCGGGCAAAAATGGAACACTAAATTAGCCAATAACATCGTCGTAACGTTTAGTCTTTCTAACAGCTAGCTCAAACAACATGCCGGAGACGGGTCATGTGCATGAAGAATGCGTAATAAAATCACTACTCGTTTTTCTTCTTCTTCTCAAAGTGCCTATCCTTGTTGGATGTTGGCGATCACACTAGCCCATTTTATTTTATTTGCAGCAGAGCGGAAAAGTTTTGCGGCTGTCAATTCGGACCACTGCATCAAGTCCTTAAGCCAAGATATTCGTCGGCGTCCTGGTCTTCTTTGACTGTCGATCTTGCCTTGCAGAATTAGTTGTAGGAGGCGGTATTTACCATTACGCACGATGTGCCCGAAGTAAGACAGATTTCTTTGTTTTATAATAATGGTTTAATAATAATAATGGTTTATTGTCCAACAAAAAAAATCCATTTATAGGACAATTTATACAATAAACTAAAGTACTACATATTAATAATCTAAAGTTAACACTAAACACTTGCTTATAGTGAAACAAACTGAAAAGGAATACAATATAATACTATACCTATACCTAAAAAACTAACAAAAGCTGTCTATATTAATTCTAATATGTTATTTTAATTACAATAATTAATATCACATTTATTTGAAATGTCATTGTAGTTTTGACCCATTTTATCAAGTAGTGATTTTTGTAATACATTAGTACGTGGGGTTGGATTATAAAATGTTACGAAATTTCTATTTTGACGAGACGGTACTTGGAAATTAAGCAAGAAGAAATGAGCAATCGATTTTTACATGGAAAGTATTGTATATATAAGTAAGACTAATTATTTTCTTTCTCCTTTCTAAACTAATCATATCAAATCTTTCAAGTAATAATGGTTGTAGATACCCTCTTTCTGGGTAAACTCCCTCTACTTTTTAGCTTAAGAATTTCAAAAATTTCCTTTGCATTGCTTCTAGATTAATTATTTGATATTCATAGGAATGGTACCAAATTAAAACGAAATATTCAAGTTTTGAGTTGATTAAAGAAAACAATAAGGTTTTCAAAGCCACTCTATTAGTAAAGGATTACAGTTTCTTACGACAAACCCCAGCATTATCAGAGCGGAAGTACATCGCTCTCTATATGACCAGCGAAACTAAATTTATCGTAAAAAAGAACCCCTAGATTCTTAACGGTGTCACTGCTTTGTCATAAGTTTGAATTTATTGCATACATATACACTAATGGTTGTAATGTACGGGTGTATGAGACTACTAACTCTGCACTTCGATATGTTAAGATGAAGTTTATTGGTGTCACACCAGTAGATCAAGTTCTTAATTTGTTGTTGCAACCAAAGACAGTCCTTAATAGTAGTGAAAGAAGAGAATTTTTTTAGATCATTGGCAAATAGAAGCCTCTCACAACAAAGTACTGCAGGCAGGTCATTAATAAATAATAAAAACAACAACGGTTCTAAGTTGGAACCTTGTGGGACACCAGAGGTAGCAGCAATGAACTTCGACTTATAGCTGTTGTACGTTACATATTGTACACGATTTGACAAGTATAAACTAAATAATCTTATTAGAGATTCGCTAAACCCAAAACTAAGTAGCTTTTGTATTATAATGGAATGCAAGATGCGGTGAAACGCTTTGGCAAAGTCGGTGTATATAACATCGACCTGCCCCTGATTATCAAATATCTGGGCCGTATATTGTGTGAAGTAGATTAAATTGTTAGACGTTGAACGATGTTGCATAAAACCGTGTTGATACTGTGACAAGTACTGCTTTACCGAAGAGTATATTTGATCATACAGGATCACTTCAAAAATCTTGGAAAAATTTGATAAGATGCTAATGGGTCTGTAATTGACAATATCAGCTGGATCATCACTTTGATGAACAGGTAGGTGTAACGAAGACTCCTGCACAGTCCTTTATTAAATAACCAGGGTGGCCATGACTTCCCGTTCTTTTTGCAAGCGACATAGGACTTTATGGTTGGAGACATGGTATGTCCATGAAATGCGTAACATTCGACGGTAGCACCAGATCTCGAATGCTTCTATGCGCTTGCAGGAGGCATTTGTCAGTGTCCATGCCTCTGCTCCGTATAACAGTATGAAGAACACGTAACACCTAAGAACACGAAGACGAAGATCAATATTCAGCGAAAGGTTGCAAAGTATTTTATTCAGTTTTTTGAAAGCATTTCTGGCATTTTCAATACGGAACTTAACTTCTATTGAGTGATCCCAACTATCGCTGATTCTGGTTCCCAAGTATGTAATACTCTCTGTTCGTTTTAAAGGTGTATCTTCTGTTGAGAATTGTGTCAATATTGTTATTTTTACTTGTGTTTTCTTGCAGTTGAGCTTCATTCCGTATTTTTCCCTTGCCATAGTTACCCGGACTATTAACCTCTGGAGGCTGTCTGCACTGTCTGCAAGAAGAACAGTGCCGTCAGCATACCTGGGATTGTTTATCACTTCTCAAGTGCTTCAAGGGCTTCCTGGGACAATTTTTCGGAGTAGGCATTGAAAAGAGCAGGAGCTAATATACAGACCTATCGTACTCCTTTTCTCATTACTCGTTATAAGCTCTAATATCTAAAGATGAGGGCTCCCGGTTCAACAACTTCAATACGCTCCGTTGAACCACACGGAGTAAATGAGGTGCGACAAAAGGCGCGCCTAAAAAAAGATAATACATTTATTCACCAATACGACGATAACACAAACTAATACATTAATAACATCAGGTTTCTGAACGGAAACCGAACTGAGAATTCAGTGTTTGTTCATGTAAGAAAAGCTGGTTTTATAAAGACGCATGGAATCCATCAAGCTAAGTAATAAGAACACAACCTGAGTGTAAGGCATCAACTGGTACGTGTGATGTGTTGCCAAGCAATCGGACAGGTGATGAACTTGACCACTTGACTGTGAGCGTAAAAAAACAAAGGAATCACTGCTGCAGGTGACTGGATTTGAACCTGACGACCATACGGCATGCGGAGTTATGTACGGAAGAAGAAACGGGAAATAGCAATAAAAATGCCTGAAATCAATCTGACAGCCCATGTGGAAATATATATTGCTATGTTACTATTTCGCACAAATATAAATAAAAGTTTAAAACTAACAGCTTATACATTAATTAATTTATAATGCGCTATTAAGTGAAAAGCTTACTTCCTGGTGATTTTTAAATGATCAAACATTGACCTCTTATTAGAAAAGACAATCTGAAACAGAATTATTATGTAAGTCATGTGTTAGTAATTTCGATTTAAAATAATATACCTACTCAAAGGCTGAGTTGACGTTTTGAATTTAACTTGAAGTTAAACCATTAAGCCGTTTTGAGGCAGTAAAATTAATAGATTCGTTTAACAAGATATGTAAATAATGTAAATAATGCAATGCCAGTTGTTGAATTACATTCACGATGGGAATTCATTGAATATACTCTGCTGACATTCTAAACTGTTGTCCGAGCAGTGACAGTTGCAATCTGAAAATGTATCGTATTAGTAAAATATAAAAAATAAGGTATTAAAATTCCACCACTTACCTGAGTTAGGATGGCACATATCAATCTAGACTAACGTGGAATTTCGAAAATGTGTTTTATTAGAAAAGTTAGTCATAACCTATAAATAGAATATTTAACAGACTACGTTGACAGCAGTTTTTGTTAAGTAGATCTAAGAGAGCTGTTACTTACAAGCAATTGGTCGCTGTGGCGTCAATGACTATACTGGATACAAAAAAAGAGAGACGAAATTGCTCAGCAAGAGTAGGTTGTTTATAATTAGGGCCTTCGAATTTGATTTTTTGAACGGCTATTGAGCGTTAAATACGGTCCTACTGTAAAAACCTTAACTTGGAGCCTTGTATTATTAATTACTGGGCACTGTGTGGTTATTTAGAATTGGGAAAGCAAATTAGAACAGTTGGAACCAGTGGTCGAACTGATTGCATTACTAAAACAATCGAAAAGCCGTTTATTGAGCATCCAACGTCAATAGTGGAATGTCGGAACCGAAATTAGCCGACTTAACCACCTGTAAGCAGTTCAGAAGACTTTGAGTTACGCTAAGAAGCTGAAATCAGCAATACAGATCGCACCGCAATAATAAATCGTGAGTACGTTAAAGTTATCTTCTGTACCGAAACGACGTTAAAAATATAGAGGACAGACATATTGAATTAAAGAAGATGAATTTTGATTGTTAAAATCTTTATAATTATTGTAAAATTGTCCATGTAACAATTGGTTTGATGACATATAAGCGTCAGTAACTAAGGGTAACAGGTAATACCAAGGAGTTGCCTTACTTGTTTTATTAAAGGTTAAAACCGATGCTCTTTGAGTTGTTGGGTACAATTAAGAATCAGCAGAGTGACCAGATTATTAATACATTTCATTTATGCAGATGTGACTACTCAATTTTTCTTATTTACTTGACTAATATATTAATGTTTTTGCTCCTACTTGAGGTTGATTTAGTTGAGCGTATTCACATAACTCGTATTGTATTACCTTAATTGTGGCAGTAACCTGCGATAAGAGTCGGATTAAAGCAGTTAATTCCAGCACATGCTCAAAAGAATGTTAAGGCAAGCTAAAAATTCATAAAACATTTTAAAGTAGATGACTTTTTTATATATTATTAAGCTATTATGTTATAGTGAGATCATAGCAAATATTAATTACCTACGGCGTAAGTGCAGATAATATTAAAATAAATCCTTATCGCAGCAATATATCCAAGGTATGCCTTAGATCGTGGACGTCTAGTAGATGTCTTACTTTCAGAAAGCTACTACGAGTATATCCCACAGGAAACAAACGGAAGCAGCATGAAGTTTCATAAGCACGTTGTACAGCAGCTGGAACAAGAGTGTGTCTTTTCAAAGAATTTTTAAAAGTTGTACGTATTGCAGGTGAATGTTGTTGGTGTCATTTTGAAGATTTCCTCAAGGACAAACTTTCTGGAGAGGTTGTGAAAATGTAAGATTTGAGAGAGTGAAAATACAGGGGTTAACACGATTTTTTGGAGACGAAGGCGTTCAGAGCTGATACATCGCCTACTTTTTGAAAGATCCCAATGTGATTTCAGGCTAGTTGGAAAGAGGATGAACCAATGCTCATCCTACTGGCTGGTTTTTGAGGTCTGCGATACACGGGGGCGAAGTTACACGAGTAGAAAGCTGAAGTGCACGTGTAGCAAGTTGGATATTCGCATAAACATGGGGAAAGCAAAAAGTGTCGAATTTTGTTTTTGGCAGTATGTAGATTCTTCTGTGGGATTTTAAGAATTTTGCAGGTATGGTTGATTCAGGGTTTCAAAATGGGGAAACCGTTAAAATTAATATTTGTATGAAATGAGCTGTTTGGAGACTTTTTACTGGTCGATTTTATTTTTTAAGAGAATTCAAAATGTGGGAACTTGGCGTCCCAAGTGGATTTGGGGGTTGCAAAATGGGGAAAGCGTTATAACTGTTAGAAAAACTTTTAAATTAATATTTGTGTAAACTTCGTTGTTTGTAAGCTTTCTACTGGTCAATTGTATTTTTAAGAGAATTTGGCATGTGGGAATTTAGCAGCCGAGGTGAATTTGGGGGTTGCAAAAATGGGGAAAATGTAATTAAAAAAAAACTTCAAATTTATATTTGTGTAAAATTCGCTGTTTAGAGGCTTTCTACTGGTCGATTGTATTTTTAGAAAAATTGAGTTGCGGGAATTATGCACCTCAGGATGTAGGGGTTGCAAAATGGAAAAAACTTTATATTTTTCAGAAAAATTTTAAAATTAATATTTGTGTGAAATACGGTGCTTGGATACTTTCTACAAGTGGATTTTATTTTTTAAGAAAATTTGGGAGGTGGGAATTTGGCGACAGAGGTGGATTTGGGGGCTGCAAAATGGGGAAAACCGTTATAATTATCAGAAAAACTTTAAAATTAATATTTGTGCGAAATGATCTGTTTAGAGACTTTCTACTGGTGAATTATATTTTTTAAAAGAAATCGGGATGTGGGCATTTTGCAACCCAGGTGGATTTGGGGTTTGCAAAAATGGGAAAAATGTCGTAATTATAAAAAAAAACTTTAAAATTCATATTTGTGTAAAATTCGCTGTGTAGAGGCTTACTATAATCTATTCCATCTTTAAAAAACGATAGGTTGCCATGCTTTTCTTTTCCTAAATTGGCAGTACTAAGGAAAGCAGTAGTTATATTTCATTTCTTTGTGGTGGCAAACTTTTTCTAACTAAATTTGAAATGCCGTGTTGCCAATGCTACCAAACCAAAAGACAAGAAAATATGTCAATAAATGTCATTACGACACTGAAGTGATAGTGTAAGTGATTATTGTGAAAAATTTAATAAACAGCATGCACAATGTTGTGTCTTCGGCGACGAAAGCAGTGTGTTAAAGTGCTACACACATTTCAGACGATATAAAACCGATCTAAGCAGTGATCAAATTATTAGTAGATTATGAACATTTTCAACGTGAGTACACTGAATTCCTATCCCATAAAAGAATTTTCTTAAAAAGTGCATCATTTATTTATAGGTAAGAAGATCTGTTATCTATTCTATAATTACTAAAAATAATGTAGCACATTATGGCAACATCGGGCATTCTGAACCTTCAAAATTCCTAACCTCACTTTACCGCAGTTTTATCAGTTCATATACAGAGTGATACATGTCAGATTGTCATGGCCAACCATCGTTTTTTTAAAGATGGAATAGATTATACTGGTCGATTGTATTTTTAGGAGAATTTGAGTTGCGGGAATTATGCGCCTCAGGTGGATGTAAGGGTTGCAAAATGGGAAAACTTTATAATCTTCAGAAAAATTTTAAAATTAATATTCGTGTGAAATGCGGTGCTTGAATACTTTCTACGGTTCGATTTTACTTTTTAAGAAAATTTGGGAGGTGGGAATTTGGCGACAGAAGTGGATTTGAGGGTTGAGAAATGGGGAAAACATTGTAACTATCAGAAAAACTTTAAAACTAAAATTTTAGTGAAATTATCTCTTTGGAGACTTTCTACTGGCCAATTGTATTTTTAAGAGAATTCAGAATGTGCGAATTTTGCAGCCCAGGTGGATTTGAGAGTTACAAAATGGAGAAAACTGTTATAATTATCAGAAAACCTTTAAAATTAATATTTGTGTTTAATTCGCTGTTTGGAGGCTTTTTACTGGTCAATTGTATTTAAAAAAAAATTCGGGATGTGGAAATTTTGCAACCTAGGTGGATTTAAGCGTTGCAAAATCGGAAAAACCGTTATAATTATCAGAAATACTTTAAAATTGGTATTTGTGTGAGATGGTCTGTCTGGAGACTTTTTACTAGTGTTTGTAATTTTTAATGGAATTCAGGATTGTGGTATTTTACGACCCAGGTGGATTTGGGGGTTGGAAAATGGAGAAAACGTTCTAATTATAAGAAAAACCTTGAAATTAATATTTGTGTAAAATTCGCTGTTTAGAGGCTTCTTACTGGTCGATTGTCTTTTTAAGAGAATTCGGGTTGAGGGAATTATGTGACACAGGTGGATTTAGGGGTTGCAAAATGGGGAAAACGTTAGAATTATTAGAAAAACCTTAAAATAAGTATTTGTGTGAAATTTGCTGTTCGAAAATGTTCTACTGGTGGGGTGTATTTTTCAAGACGACTCGGGTGTTGGGAATTTTGCGGTCCAGTTGAATTTGGAGGCTGGAAAATGAGAATAACGTTATAATTATCGGAATATTTGGAGATTTTTTGCGGTAAATTGTATTTATAAGAGAATTCAAAATGTAGGAATTTTGCAGCTCAGGTTGATTTGGTAGTTGCAAAATAAGGAAAATGTTATAATTATCACAAAAACTACTTTTTACTGGTCAATTGTATCTTTAAAAAAAATTCTGGATGTGCAAATTGTGCAGCCCAGGTGGATTTAGTGGTTGAAAAATCGAAAAAACCGTTATAATTATCAGAAAAACTTTAAAATTGGTATTTGTGTGAGATGATCTATTTGGAGACTTTTTACTAGTGTTTGTATTTTTTAAGAGAATTCAGGATTGTGGTATTTTACGACCCAGGTGGATTTGGGGGTTGGAAAATGGAGAAAACGTTCTAATTATAAGAAAAACCTTGAAATTAATATTTGTGTAAAATTCGCTGTTTAGAGGCTTTCTACTGGTCGATTGTCTTTTTAAGAGAATTCGGGTAGAGGGAATTATGTGACACAGGTGAATTTAGGGGTTGCAAAATGGGGAAAACGTTAGAATTATTAGAAAAACCTTAAAATAAATATTTGTGTGAAATTTGCTGTTCGAAAATGTTCTACTGGTGGGGTGTATTTTTCAAGACGACTCGGGTGTTGGGAATTTTGCGGTCCAGTTGAATTTGGAGGCTGGAAAATGAGAATAACGTTATAATTATCGGAATATTTGGAGATTTTTTGCGGTCAATTGTATTTATAGGAGAATTCAAAATGTAGGAATTTTGCAGCTCAGGTTGATTTGGTAGTTGCAAAATAAGGAAAATGTTATAATTATCAGAAAAACTACTTTCTACTGGTCAATTGTGTCTTTAAAAAAAATCTGGATGTGCAAATTGTGCAGCCCAGGTGGATTTAGTGGTTGAAAAATCGAAAAAACCGTTATAATTATCAGAAAAACTTTAAAATTGGTATTTGTGTGAGATGATCTATTTGGAGACTTTCTACTAGTGTTTTTATTTTTAAGAGAATTCGGGATGAAGTAATTTTGCGGCCCAGGCTGATTTGGGCGTTGCAAATTGGGGAAACGGTATAATTATCAGAAATCCTAAAATCAGTATTTGTGTTAATTTCGTTGTTTCGAGGCTTTCTATTATTCGATTGTATTTCTTAAAACGATTCGAAATGGGGAATTTTGTGATCCAGTTGAATTTGGGGGTTGGAAAATGGGAATAACGTTATCCGTTATTAACCTTAAGATTAATATTTGTGTAAATTTCGCTGTTTGGAGACTTTGTGCTCGTCAATTGTATTTTTTAGAAAAATTAAAAATTTAAGAACTTTGAGGCTCAGTTTGATTTGGGGGTTGGAAAATGAGGAAAAAGTTATAATTATCAGTAAAATCTTTAAATCAATATTTGTCTGAAATTTGCTGTTTGCAGACTTTCTACGGGTCGATTATATTTTTTAAGAGAATTCGGGATGTGTGAATTTTGCAGCCCAGGTGGATTTGGCGTTGGAGAATGAAGAAAACGCTATAATTATCAGAAACACCTAAAATCAATATTTGTGTCAATTTTGATGTTAGACTTTCTACTAGTCGATTGTATTTTTTAAGACGATTCGGAAATTGGAAATTTTGCGATGCAGTTGAGCTTGGGGATTGGAAAATGGGAATAACGTTATAATTATCAAAACACCTTAAAATCAAATTTTTTGTGAGTTTAGCTGTTTTTTATGAGAATTCGAAATGTGGGAAGTTTGCGACCCAGGCGAATTTTGGGAGTTGCAAAATGGAAAAAACCATAATTATCAGAAAACCTTTAAATCAGTATTTATGTGAAATTTGCTGTTTGGAGACTTTCTACGGGTCGATTGTATTTTTAAGAGAGATCGGGATGCGATTGTGAGGGGAGATTAACTTATTTTCTCAAATGTTTAAATAAGAAAAATGTGCATTTTTTTATTCTGGCCCTTTGTGGAATTGTAAATTTGCAAGTGAATAGTAAATAGTGTGTCGGATTATATTTTACTCTAACGGGAATCATATTAAGTGGGTTGAGATCATTGCCGCGCTGCACTTGTTCGCAGAATGGTAGTGGGTACTGGCAGGCTTGGGATGTTTGTGTCAGCAGTTTGTACTAAAACTTAATGCGGGATTGCTCTAAAAATTGATGGGGATTTTAAAATAAAGATAATAATTATATATTGTAATGATTATTGTAATAGGCCTCTCATTGCGATGCCTACTTGTGTAATGACTCCCTTGATAGTTATTTTGGATGGGACAGTATAAATATAGTATTTAATAAGTTAATATTGTAATACTCCACCCTTCTTATAAGGGTATTTTAAATTTAGCCACGGGAGAACTCACAGTCGAAGAGGGTTCGATGCACTAGAGTATAAATCAATTCAGCAACAACAATTTGTTAGTAATAAATCAATATAATGTATATAAACGTGTTACAAATAATAGGAACTGAACTGTATAATACAAAATACAAAAACTACAATTTCCTGGTGGCCCCACGTCGAAATTTGTCTGCAGTGTAGGCAGCCCAACATTCGCTTCTGCGGGAAAGGTCACGGCCCTTGGAGCCGATTGATGCCGAAAGCCCAAAATCGAGTTTGAATGCATTTTCCTTCTGCGAACTTGACGGGACGGATTAAAATATATGGCCAATTTTTACCTGGAATACGTTTCTTTTAATATTTACTGCGGGGTGTTCCTCCAGAAGTCGAAGGCTTCCTCGGACGGACGTAGCGGGTACACGGTAGTTCGCAAATTCCAGGTACGTAAGTGGTTTTTAGTCGTCCGCAGGTGGAGCGATGCGCTTTATCGAAATGCCTGGCTAACGCGATAAAAGGCCAGCTGCCCCGGGTCGTTCCCTCGACTTTGTTTGCGCCTAATTTGAATTTTCGGACTGAGGACGTTGCCTTCAGGACTTGCAAATCGGGCGGCGGCTTCCAGCGGAGTATGTACTGTGAATCACACAAAATTAATCTTCGCGGAGATTTTTATACTGCGAATAAAATAAGATTTCGCAGTCAACGAGGGCAAAGGAATGTTCGGATGCGGATATTTTAAAATATTTCAAGATTACAACAACGTGTGCTGAATCCTGGAATATTTCGAGTTTAAACGCCACACTACTAACCAGAGTTTACCGACATGATAGAGCGGCGTTCTGTAGGGGTTATTTATAGCGGGTGTGAATTATCTTAATCTTGCAAACAGTTCGTAACGACAAAATGGCGGTAGGAAATTCAGCCAGATTAGATAACTGATCAGGTCAGGTATCTTCTTATCGGATGAAGATCGGTCAGAGAGAGATCGGTAGCTGGGCGATCTTCGTATATATAGCATCGGGGCTCCTTATCGGAACAGGAGGGGAGATTCGCTTGCGCACCGCCTTATCGTAACTTGCGGCATCGGATGTCAATCGGCTTATTATCGGCTAGATCCGTAACGTTTAAAAAGCGCGTTGAATTCAATTCAAATGCTTTTTCAGTATTCCTAAGATTTAATTTCAGGGCGAAACGTTACAATATTATGCCCTGCCCCTCAATTACTCAAATAAATGCATTCCCCTCTTTCTATTATATCCAACTGCATTTTTTTGTTACGCTAACTCAATGAGAAAACATAAGCTCTTTCTCAGGTTAGGTCCCGAAATTGACTATATTTTTAAAGTTTGATCTGAATTTTACTGTAACCAGGAATTCCAAATGAGTAGTTCAAATAGGCGAGTTAGTTCCGATCTTCACAATCTGTTAAACTACACAAAATGTTCGCCCAGTGCAAATAGCGATTCTTGAAAGTTTAAACTCGTAAAAATATGATAAAACATCAGGTAAATATTCAAATTTTCGCGCTTCGCTATAATTAACACCGTCTTGTTTCGGTAATGACGTAGAAAAACCGGGCCTTGCTTATTTCGTGACGTAGGACAGACGCCAAAACGTGCATTTGTTTGTGGTCGCTTGGACGCAAATTACGGCGTAGCTGCACCCTCGGTAATGCACTGGACTCGTTCCTAAACCCTTAAGCTTAGATTTTAACAGCTAACCTCGACACTTTGAAGTGCTCGCTCCCGATTGTTTCGTAAATGGGATTGGAGAAATTTTAATTTCTATGTTGCGGAAACTGCTGCAAACACTTTTACATGCACTTGGGCACTTTGGCAATAAAACGCAACACTTTTGAAATGGTAAAATGCTGTTTCTTTATTGTAAAACTGTATGTGAATGTGGAGCACAAATCTGACAAACATGTAATAATTTTTATTCAATTGTTATCCCTGCACAAAGCAACCACTAATAGAGGAGTTTCTTAAATGCACCTGTCAAATAATTGTTAAGGACTGGCCCACCCGTCGAAGGGCGCTAGTGTCGCCACTCGGCAAGGTTGTGAACCAAACTATAATTAATGATGGGTCAGTATGTGAAGAAGTGTTGTTTCAAATTGTGCCGATTTAGTGTAGGAGACATAAATTTCCCAAAGACATAAAAAAACCTACTAATAGAAACGTTTTCTGAATGCATCTGTCAAATCAAATAATTGTTAGAGGTTGGCCCACCCGTCAGGAGGCGCTGGTGTCACCTGTCCGCTTTTTGACAAGTGCGTAAATAGTTAACTCATACGTCAACCTGACACCGACAAATCATTTAAAATGCGTGAAAAGCATTTTGAACCAAAGTAAATTGTTGCAATTGAGCACGACTATTGTAAGATTGACAATACTTATTAAACATTATTGCTATTTGAATTACTTAAAAAATATTCGTTATTCGCAAATATTTTGTTTGAATTTTCCATAATTATTGTAAACTTCAGAACCTATAAAGATTTTGCATATTCCGATTTATGCGGTCCAAAACTTTAAAATCGAGATTCTGATGAAGGCAAATTATGTATATGCAAAATTTGTATTGATGTTGACGGCATATCCTTGATTAATTCAAATATCGTAGTAAAAACGTATTTAAATTTTGCCGCCTTGCTGGAATAGTTTCTGGCCCACCCGTTGTAGGGCGCTGAAACTTTTATACAAGCATACTATGGGAGAAATCGCTCTATTAGTGGTTGCTTTGTGTATCCCTGTTTAACAAAATAGCATGAAGTTGCTAGGATAAGGTGTTATGCTTATGTTAATGGAAATTAGGTTTGACAATTAATGGACATAAAAGGAAATAAATTTGAGTACATAAATTAGAATTAACATTTTTCTTTAAATCTAGCTTATTGTATTTTTCTTATAACTAAATTGTTCTATTGCGTCACACACGCAAATGGTTTTTATTATTTGGTCACTGCTCTGCTTTGCACTATTTTTATTAATTATTAACGCACTGGCATATTGGAGTTCCACCATTTTCCTTCCTTTGCTTCCTTTCCTGTTGCCTCCTTCTCCAATTGCTCTTTGCAATGTTCTCTTATCTTTCATCTTGCTAAATTCACCTTTCAGATTCCTCACAATTTTCACTATGCTTGGCTTTATTGAAACCAAGCTCCTTTTAAAATGCACATAACAAACCTTTTGTGTCTATTAATTTCCTTCGGTCTGGCTTGACATCATGCACAAACCTATCCTTTTATTATTTTATTTTATTTAAAAGTCAGTTTCGAACTCTGTGAAAATAAGCTTTGCCTTTGCGTTCCTTTCTCGACTAATTTACTGTTTCTCGCATCTCATTATCAACGTATTTAATATTTTTCGTCTAAAGTTATGTAAAAAAATTTGAATGTAATATCGAATTCAACATCTTTATAGTATTGCAAATTAATATTAAAGTGTACAGGATGCTGAAAAGGTGCAAACCTGTAATACGTATTATTTATTAGTGATATGCTATGCAGTAGAACTTCGCAGTAACGTTTTGCGTGGCGTATAGTAAACAATAATAATAGAGATACAAAAAATTTTAAAAGTTTCTTTTTCTATCCCTTGTAATTTTTTTTCAGATTTTGCAGAGTTTATGCCAGACTTGAGAATTAGCAAAATTTATTTTCAATGCATTAACGAAGGTTGGTAAATTGCAACTTCTGTAAATTTTTGAATATACATGAAAGCCCAGAAGGCTACCCCCACCCTAAAACTGCATACGGAAAAGTTTTCAAAAGAGAAGAGAGTCGCTTGTGAAACCAGGCCATTGAAACTATTTATGTGATTCGAAACGCACGACGCCCTTTGCCTCTAAAGCAGGCGAAAATTCGAAGCAAAACCTTCGGATCGTATAAACTTTTAACAGACATGAAAATATTTACGCGAAAACAGCTACAAGTTATTTTAAAATGTCTATTTTTACGTTTAAAAAATGTCATTTTTAATGGCTTCTTCAAATTTCCACTTAGTTTGCGCTCACAATTGTTTCCATGGCTGAGCACCTTTATTGCAATTATTTAAATTACCTGTGTTGTTTCGGGGTACTGAATTTACAGCTCTTTGTATTATTTCTTAATTCTATTGACTATTCACTATTCACGATTCACCAGTCATCTGTCACATGTGAACCAATAAAAACGTCAAATTTTGCATTTCATAGCCAACCAAAATAAATTGTAGAGACTGTTGTACTAGTACTCAAGTGACTATTTTCAATAAATTAAAATATTTATTGAAGATTTTTAAACAAATTGTATTTTAACATGTATAACTAGGTGTTAAGTCTTTTTAATTTGAAAAATGGGTTTGGTTCACTGAATAGTCCTCCGAATACTATTCGTAGTCAAAGTTAGGTAGACTATCTTTGGGGTGGTATCACTCATGTCCATTGCGTATGCAATAGGACTCGTTGTTCCTATTTGTACCCACACGCAATAAACCCTCGTGGTACCTACTACCCCAAAAATAAACGACATGACTTTGAGTACTTATAGTATTATAAGTGAGTATGTCCCTTTTTTATACTTTCTACGAATTATTTTACAGAACAAATCTATTCGTAATTTGTATAATTAAGATGTTTAAATCGTACGTTTATTTGGATGATAAAATAAAAGTAATGTGGTGGTATGTACTGTTCTCTACAATTGATTTCTGCCAAGTACTTCCTAAAATAAAGGACACTTTATTAACTTTCCGAATAAAGGAAATATGGAAAAAGTTAAATTTTTAGAGCTGCTTCCCCGCACACCATTCCGAAACAAACCGTTAATGTTTGCAAAGGAATTTAATATAAAATCCAGGCAAACAGAGGCCTACTGACTTCAAACGAGAATTTCTAATTTAAATGGGGAGTTTGGCCTTTCAAAATATTTATCACGAAAAATTTGCGAGACTTGGATAGGTGTTTAAAACGATGTGAATGTAAAAGTCACGTCAAAAAATATGAACTAATAAATACTTCCGGCTTGTTATGTGAGACGTGTCTTTGAAGTGCTGCATGGAGCATGAAACTGCAAATTAAAAAATGAACGCATCTCACAGTGGTCGGTGTAAATCTATTAAATTACATGGAGAATGGACGATAATCAATTTCTTATTATATGAAGTTAAAGAGATATGCCTTTAAGTTGGAAAATTGCTTCTAAATTCCACAATTTGCTACAATGACAATCAACATTCTAGCAAAAAAATTGTTCATATTCAATAATATATTTTCCCCGCTGATGATCATGTAAGTCAGCCATACAGTCTTAGTGCCAAACGTGTAAATCGGTGATTATATTTGTTTGCTGCTTTCCGTTGACAACGGAACTTAATATTATTATTAAGTTCCTAGGATAATAAAATTAGCAACGCAAGATGCAGACTTAGACGTTTTGTTTATAATTGCAAGTGTTTATGTGACATGTGACACTCACAGGTAACACGACTCACAAAAATTAATCCTGGTGACAGGTGACAAACCAAACGATTTTTACAAAAATCTAGGAAAATTTCGATAAGAAGCGGGAAATATATTTTATTATATGTGGTTCAACAGAAAATCCTACCTGCAGCTACGAAATTAAAATTTAAGAAATAATTCAGCTTTAAATCGTTAAAAATGTTCGAAGGTTGTATACGTACAGGAAGGATTAATTACTCGTAGTTTCAAACACTACTCGATGTTGCACGTGCTTTGTAAATTAAATAGTTAGCATAATAGAGACCCACAAAGCTGTACATGTTAACTAATTATAAAATATGAATGTAGAACCACATGAAATTCCCTGCTCGATCAGATAAGTAACGAAAGCAGTACAGAAACTGGGCTTTTGCTTAGATCTCCATGCTATTTGTAACACATGAATGTTACATTGAAGCATTTCAGGACGACCAGAATAAAGCAGTCCCCAAAGAGCTGTTTGAACTTAGATGATGCACTCTGGAAAGTTAAACTTTTAGAACTCGTGTTGTATGATATGCTTTCAGTTTATATTATTTTCAAAGTTTTCTGCTTAATTCGATTGAATTGATTAATTTAACTTTTTTTATCAGCATCATGGCATGGAAACCGTAATCCTGTAAACAATTTAAAATTGAAGATCTTGTAATACCGGTTTAAGTTTAAGTACTTCTCTGTTTTTCAATCTCTCTCTTTGCTTTTCGAAGTATAATGGAGAGTTAATATAAGGCACAATTATAGGTATTTATAAATGATATGTGTTTGAGAGTTCACGGTTGAGCTGCTTCAATATATAATAATGTAATAATACTTGAGATTCTTAGCATAATATTTGCCAACGTACTGCTTAATTTGAAATTCAAAGGTATAATAGAACATTCCTAGCGGTGGAGCTAGTAGTTCAAAACTTATTTAAATCTTCAAAATTATTTAACAAATTTATATCTATAGCTACATATTGTTGCGACCTAGAAAAATAATGTAATTAGTAAAATGGTACATTCACTTAATAAAAGCATTATTATTCCAAACTATATTCTACTCTGAATTAGTATGGGGCATTTTGTAGAATTTATTAGTCTTTATCAAATAACCCAAATAGTATAAACTCGAAATGAGGTAATCATCGCCTATAATAAATAGCTTACATACCGCAACGAGTTCGCTTCATGTTTAAATGCTATTTCGTGGGAATGTCACCGTGTAGAAATAATTAGTTATTTATTTAGTCCTGAGCTTTTCTACGTTGTCGGTGTAAGATGGGTCGAGTTATTTTATTTGTTCAATGGTTGCTGGCACAAGGCTTTCCGTTCATTCCTGTCTTACGTTTCTTCTGCAATTTTCGTCCATTTTCCTTCCCTTTATGCTACCACCTTTTTCACTTCTTCTACCCTGTCTTCTTGGCCTCCCCTTTTTGGTTTTTTCCTGGAACTCTTGTTTCGTATACTGTTCTCGCTGTTCTTTAATTCTTCATTCTGAATACATGCTCCGACCACCCTAGCTGTTTCTCTTCTACTGCTGTCCTTGTTGGTTTGGCTTTTAAAGCTTCTCTAAATACTTTTTTTCGAATTTTGTCTTAGCGGGTCTTATTCTTTATTTTCCGTAGGACTCTGATCTAAATGCTTCGATCATGCATTTTTATTTTATATTGTCGTCTGTGATTCGTTTCCATACGTTAGTGTCGGTACCGCGACGTTCTTGGCCGCTTCTGTCTTTGTTACCCTGGATATTATTTTTTTCGAGAAAAGGAGTCTTTATTACACTCAACAATATTCCGGTTTTCCTGCTATTTCTCTGATTTCCATCTTGAGTTTACCATTACTACTGTAACGCGGCCTCTTACTCGGAGCCCTACACTTATTGAATTGTTACCTTAAAATGCCTTGGGTTCGCTAGCTTGATCAGTCGGTGGATATGAGCTCTTTTTACATTATCAATGTGACTATGGGCAAGCTAATATTATTTGAGACCAAACTAATATTTTTTAAGGTCAGCTCGTGGACACCTAAAATGTTGTACTCGCCAACGTAAATATGAACGACAATAAAAAGCCCGGCGATTTACATTTAATACATATAATCTGTAAATAATCAAGAACACCCAAAGAAAAGATACATAAAAACAAATACACAACGTAGCTACATACTACGCAGAACAGAGTAGCTTAAAATAAACCACAAACGTTTAATAGAGTCGAAAAAATTAATTTCACGCACCCCATAACGGTTGGTACCCGCCGCTGTCTATTATTGTTTTACCGATAACGCATTGTGATTCACGCTCCAAAATATACACGCCGCAAAATAACATGCAGTCGTACGGTAATTTTCACTTATCAATCCGTAACAACACATTCGCTGATTATTGCGCCGTGGTTTATTTCAGCAATGATCGGTCAACTCGCAATTAACACACAGAACTAACCTGGTGGTCTTTTAATGTTCTTCTCGTAGCTCGGAGCCGCTGCCGGACCCTGTAGCTTTGAAAGTCGTTAGCTTCTTCCAGGGGCTGCTGTAATTCCTAGCTGGTCCCATGCGAAGGTCTCCAGTTAAACCGTGGAGGTATCACTTACTATTTCACCTGGTTCGTTATCTATGAACGGAAGAAATTGGCCCGCATTGTTCGCAGGTCTTTTAGCTTTCCTGCGTTTGCTGGCTTATGCCCGAATCGCTTAATTCGCCGAGCTTGCTGGCTTGGACGTGAATTGCTTGATTCGCCGAGCTTGCTGGCTTGGGCGAGAATGATGTCTCTTGCAGGCATTCATCGTTGATTCACTTATCGGCCGGTTATTCCCGCGCGAAAACCGCCTGGTCGGCGCATTGCTTCACGAACTCGTGGCACAATGCCCTTATAGTCATTAACAGCGTATGCATTAAATACCACTCTATAGTACTAAACTACGTGCATAAATACAAGAGCACTTACTGTCAGGATTCATTGCTAATTATTATATAATGAAAAGATATCATTTAAATAAATACAGGTGGCACGAATTGACCCGTTTCACTACTTATGCATGCTTTTAGGTATATTCAGTTTTCCATTCCTCCCACTTCGATTTTAATGCAGTGTACCTCTTCTACAACGAATATTATCATTGTTTTGGTTTTATTTAAATTAATAATTATATTCTCTTTCCTCACCTTTGTATTATATACGTCAGGTTGTGTTGGCGATTTTTTTTTGTTTGCCACAAGATCACAATGTCGTCTGTGAAAGGTAGTTCCGTCAATTACACTGTTTTCATTCTCCAGTATTTAAATTTGTATTTCCTGTATTGCTCTCCTTTATTACTTCATCTATTACTCAGGGAAATAGTAGTGAGCACGCACCCTGGCTTCAAACCTATATTTGCCCTGAACTGCACTGATTCGTCGTTTATTTTCCTTACATTGTTACTGTCTTGCTGTTTATTTTTGTCGTCTCCCTAGGGTCTTCTATACGCGCTCTCCTTTGATTCTATCAAATGCTATTTTGAGGTCTCCAAAATACACATGTTTTTGTTCTCTTTAGACTTTTTCACTGAGGTGCCTTATTACCGTTATGAGGTCTTGTACTCTTCTGTTATATTGAAAGCCACATTGTGTATGCTCAATCTATTGTGTTCTCTAGTTTTTCCTTAGTCTTGATTCTATAATACCGGCATATATTTTGCATCGAACACTTAGCAACGTCATTTTTTAGTGTCTACACTATTATTCCAATTTACCAGTATTTTGGAGCTACTTCCGTTTTTAATTTAATCTATTAAATATAAAAAATTTCTTCGCCAGTTTGTTCCTTAAATTTTATCATTTCAGGTGTTGAATATATCCTCTATCCTTGGATATTTTTCTAGTTTGGTCTTAGCTTCTAATTCTTTTGCCGATATCTGTGTTTCATGACCTACCTCTTATCCTATTTCTTGTACTTCTTTTAGCATATCACTTTTTTTATTATGTCTTGTTTCATTTTGCTATTTTCCTTTAGCAATTCTTGAAAATACTTTTAGCACCTATCCATTACTTCTTTTTTTTCATAAGCAAAAATATCGTGCTTATTTGTTGGTATTCTTTACAGTAGCCCTTTTTCTTAGTAATGCGTCTTGAATTATCCCTTTATTTTGTTTCCAAATTCTCTCCTGTCTCCTGTTTTGCATCTTTCACGATTTTCTTTAAATCTGTTTTTGCTTGTTTGTAGTCCTTGTAATCCTCATTTTCTTTGGGAGTGGAAGTATTTCTACCATTTTTAATTATTCTTATTTATCATGTTTCTTAGTTTTGATGTCCACCACGCAGTACTTTTAGCGCCCAATTATCCTGTTTTTTCTATTCCGCAGTTTTTCCTTGCTACTTCTAATATGTTTTTTGTCAGGATTGCCGATTATTCTTCTATTCTTTTCTATTCGCGCTACTGTACTTTCCCTTTCTAGTTTGCCTTTTAGCATAACTGGTATTCCTCTTAATGCCTCGTGCTTGCAGTTTGTAACTTCCAGTTTGTTCTTTTTAAAATTTTAAAGTTTTTACTGTTCCTTTACTGGTAAATCGATCTTCAACAAGTAGTGATCACTTCTAGTTTCTGCTACGCTATTTACTCTCGGAACTTTACGTTTTGTCTATATTCTCGCGTCTCCTAGAAAGTAATGGATGATTGATCGTTTTTCTCTGCTAGCTTCCTCCGTTGTGTATTTATGTATGTTCTTATGCGTAGATTTTGGGTTTCCCTATTACTATCCTGTACTTCTTTTCGTTGTGGTCCTATAATCCCTTCACTCTGTTTTTGCATGAAGGTTGCCTTAGATTTTTGTTTTTAAGGATATTCTATAGCTTCAAGCGCCTAAAATACTGAATTTTTAGAATGTTATTGTAGCTTCAAGTTTACTTTTGAAGTGATGAGCGACACATCAAATCACTCAAAATTTATATTTCTAGTGGGGTGGTATTTAACAGTCTACCAAATTTACCCAATCTTTTCGTACAAAAAAATACTTTCGTTTCCCACAAATACTAAATGCTCACCAAAATTAAGAAAATACATAATCTTAGAGCGACAACCAAATACTGACATCATGCTAGTTTCTTATATTATTTGTTCCTAAAAATAACTTTCGTTGGCTAAAAATGCTAAATGTTCACCAAATTTTATTCCACATTTTATTCTAACATGATACCCAGATATTTCATTTTCGTCAGTGTCTTCTATTATTTAGCAGTTAAACGACACTATTTGTTTAGCAAAAATACACAATGTTTACTATATTTTACACCACATTCAATTTCAAAAGTATACCCAGATTTATAATCCTTGTTGCCTAAATATCACTTATAAGAAAAATCTATCATGTTTTATTAGGTCTTGTTTATAAATGGGGACATAGAAATAAGTCTGTAGAATTCTTGGAAATAAATCAATATATATATATATATATATATATATAGGGCTAAATGGTATCTTGTTGAGCCCCTTACATTATTGGGCCGTTGTTCCACCCGGCTTTAAAAATTCAGTCCGGAAGATATAAATCACTTTATATGCGGTTTTTTATCATTACGAGTCAAAGCAACCTCAGAGGGGTAATGTTTTTAGAAGTTTAGTTTTTTTATATATTAATAGCACCATGTGAGTCCGTTGATATGATTAGTTCGTTATTTAGCCCGTTTGTGTATAAATTTATATCTGTTGCACGTTGTGTAGCCCGTCGGTGTTCCCATGTGTTATTGCGTCACGTGGTAAAATACAGATCTTCCACACAGAGTTGAGGAGGCGATCGGGCCGCTCCAAAGTATTAAGTGAGTGGTGTTTTCTTATAAGTAAAGTGGAGTGCGATAAAATTGTTGAAGGCGTGGTAGAAATATGGTAGCGCTAGCTGCTGAGAATAAAAGGGATAAGTTTCTATGTATTCTATCTTTCTTCGAACTGCAAAATTCCAAATAACTACCATAACTGAGTTCTTCATTTTCTCAGTTAACACATTTAATTACATAATCCAGGTGGCTGACGTCATTAACAATACATTGACCTAAAATATTTATAAATCTGTTAAATGCACCACTTAATGGTTGTTTGGTAATTAATAGTGTTAATTGCGTTACGTATTGCATCAATTGTTCCAAGAGGATTATAATACAGAAGTTGCTGCAAATACAAAAACAAGAACAAATCCAAAACGGGAGAATATTAAAATGGCGCCAAAAACGTAGTCTTGTTTATGTAATGAATTTATTAGTCTCATCGTAAAACCAAACCGCCACTGTAGCATTTTATCAGTGTGCTGTGCAAATCGAAGAAACGGACAATGTTCTACGGGACAAGTGCAATACTTTTAATGAGTTCAACCAAATCCTAATACAATGTATTATGATACAGACATGCATTTCACACCTCAGCTACAACGATATCCGCAATGTTTACAATGGACTTCGAAGAACCAGAACAGGGGCATTTTGAAGCCAATTAGTTTCAAAAAATAGAACCGCGGTGACCAAACGCAAATAAATATTTGTGTATCTACAATACGAAATGCTACTTTTGCATTCGAAATGATAGATTTTTTAGCGAACCGAAGACGAGCCTAAAAATTTGTTTGGTAATACAAAAGCATTTCATATTCGAGATACATTTTTTTAACTGCAGTAATATTAAGAAAATTATAATTAAACATTATAGAACTGCCAACATGCGTTTATTTGACAGTTTATAAATAATTAATAAACGATTGTCATAGTGATATTGAAACTTTTAATTTACATATTGCAAGAAACAAATTAATTAATTAACTATATAGTATAATAATATTGCTTAAAACTAACGGTTTAAGTTAAAATAATACCTTCGTAATATATACAGTATACACTCCCCTCCAAAAAAAAACGAATCATTTTTTAAAATTTTATTTTTATACAGCAGATCATTTCCAAATGTCTGAATATGCATTTTATACTTATGTCAGTATTGCTTAATGACATAATAATAAAAATTGGCAATTTTGTTATTAAAAAGATGAGGAAAATGAAAAGATATGTAATATGAAAAACAACAATTTCATTTCAAAAAAAAACAAAAAACAATTCAACTTTGATTAGCACTGTGTATTTCTACCTCTAGCTCTTATTACAGTTTCCATTCGTCGTGGCCTGCTGCTTATGAGGTCTTGCATAAACTTTCTAAAACAGCAAACAATTAATAAATTGTTTTAAGCGAAACAAACACACATTTTAATTGTTACTAAGCATGACATAAGGTCACTATATTATTAAGTTATACTTAAATAAATTTAAAATGCCTATTCAGACATTTAAAAAGTATCTGTTGTATAAAAATATACTTAAAAACAATGATCCAGTTTTTTTGGAGGGGAGTGTAGATTCATTTTATTCACTAAATTAATTTAAACGTTCCTGTTTACGAAAATGGATCATTTCGCTCGTCTAAAACAGAATGAAAATGCGTGCCAACATTGTGTGATAGTTTTCGAAAAACGAATAAAAACAACCTGCAGCACGAAAACGCCTTGAAAATCATCCAAACGTTCTCAACATAAATTTAGTTGATAAAGGTCAGCAGACAAAAAGGGTAAAGCCAAAAAATCGTTACTACCATCAAATCATTAATTATAGACATCAAATTAGAATTGAGGTTCAAAGTAAACTACAGTTATTGTATATATTTCACCAGCAATGTTAAAAAACACCCAAATACAACCAATAAAAATGTTTTCAAGATTAAGAAGTTTAAATGTATATTTGTTTAGTATAGCCATTAAAACACCGCTCGCCTGTGATTTTACCTGTTATTTAGAAATTTTCATCGCATCTGTATACATCGTAATCATAATTGAGTAGTTCAGAATTGCATACACTATGCTCAAGCTATGGCTCTAATAAGACTATTCCATCGTAATCCGTCGCATACATGTTTCTGTAAAAACCTCCCATTTTCGTTCGAAGTCTTCGTACAGTTTGATATTAAATTGGAAGAATGTTTGTTTTCATCTGTTTCGACAATCGTATACGCTTAACTGTTTATAAAGACATACCTATAAAAAATAAGGAAAATCCAATAAAGTTAATTTGTACAGAATGTATCAGTTAATCGTTCCAAGTCTTGAATGATTTTTACCGCTATAATTTTTTCCTTGCTATTAATGTGAACCTTGGACCAAACGTTACCGAAGTCGTACTAATCCGATGGACATGTGAGGATGTCCATTCTTGTTTTGGTTAATAGTTATGTATGCTACAAGTGAATAAAGAAGCATTTTATCCATAAGGGGAAAATTTTAGCGCACGAGGCACAGCCGAGTGAGGTAATTTCCCCGAATTTCCTCGTCGAAGCCCCTTTGTAACTTTTATTTTATTTGATAGTTGTTCTGTTTTGACACGACTCGTCATATTACTATACAAGCCCAGAATCACAACATTTGGCCCAGTTAAGATTTTTCAGGTATCTTTATTTTGTACCCACAAAAGAAAATCTTTTTGGTCAATATTCGTACATCATAATTGTAGGAGTTTTTAGAAATATTTTAAACAGCTTTAGCAATAACAAATTACAAAAGATAGTCTGGAAACACTAAGTAAATTACCGAATCATTTCATTTGGATCATATGATCAAATAAATACCATTTCGTTCACCTTAACATGTTTTGGATGAATTGAAACAAGCTGTTTGTTGTTTAATAAATAATAACATATAGACAGTCTGGTGTCTGTATTCTTTTTGTAAAAATGGTACGTGGTAAAGCTATTGTCAATTTGTTGAATTTTCGTAATTCCTGTGGCAAAATTTACAAACAACTGCAATTATCGTATTATAGTGAATGAAATATACGAACTCTAAATATTACATCAGAAAATTTAAGAGCTATACTGATCTGGCCCAAATGATATGATTCTGGGCTCGTAACGTTTTTGTATAGCCTGAATATAGATCTCCTTAATTTCTCTTTGTCGCATAACCAGCCATAATTTAAATAATGGGACACTGTCGTAGGCTTTCCTTAGGTCTGTAAAATACATATGGGTCTCGAGATTACACGCTAGTCGTTTGTCTGTCAGTTGCTTTAAGCAAAACAGGTTGTCTACCACAGATCGTTCAGTACGGAATCCACTTTGCTCATCTATATCTGCAACTTCATTCTCGAGCCTATTTTTTAAATTATTTTTCCATAAATTGTTTGTAGCGAATTTGTAACACTCAGTAGTCTATAATTACCAGAGTTTGTTTTATCAGGGGATAAAATAAACTCTTGTAGATTTTAGTTATGTATGCCGTTTTCCACTCAACTGGAAGTTCTTCTTCTCTTAGGAACAAATTAAATATGTAAGTGAGAAGTTTATAAAATTTTTCTGCTCCGTGCCTTAAAAGTCCAACAGAGATGCCACCAGTTCCTGGGGCCCTTCCATTTTCATGTCGACTATAGCTTTTTAGTTTCTTCTAGCGTTATCTCCTGCTAAGCTAGTGGACTTTGATAAACTTGCACTGGAAAAACGAATGCGGCAGCTATATTGTTTCTGTGACTGTATCTACCTGTTATATTTTATTCAACTCATGGCAGCCGATCCCGAAATCCCGGTAAGTATTGCATTTTTACTGCGGGATTGCAAACTCTAATACAAAGTAAGGAAGACAAATATCTGTAAAATGTGGTGGGACAATGCCTCGTTGTGGAGTTATACGAGTAAAAATCATTGTTTACCTCAGTTTTTTGCTCCTATCTCTATGTAAATTTGTATACCAGGACCGTAGTTCACAATTTGTGACTTTAATTTCAAGCCATTATGTTTTTCAAAGGTTTGCATGTAAAAATCTTCTTCGGCACCTACCGCTTACACACTTTTCTTTAATCGAGTACTTCTGGTCAAATTTAACTATTAAAATTATCAAAAACGACTTGCATAATTTATTCTAGGAGTATATGCAAAATGTTTAATTAAAATATGTTCGTAAATGCTTCAGTACCTACTACAATACAAGCTTGCTTTGAATGCATACTTAATGTGTTAAGTTCATCCAACTTCCTACAGGCTAGTTACGAAACTACTGTGAGTTTTTACATGCAGTGTGACTTGAGACATATTTTCCGGAAAACCATTTTTAAAAACTCCGGGAAATACTCAAAGCATGCACTTGCTGTCGGGCTTGGTGACAATGTACTAAGCCGTGGTTAAGCATCCTGAGTTCCTCACTCCTGCTTCAAAGATCGTGAGTACAATTTCTGGTAAAACAAATGCACATATAGAAAAAAACAGTCGAACAAACTTTTGGTTTACAAAGTACCGGAACGGCGGCCATGTTGTTTCGGAAATGGCATCGTTTAGTCAATTATATCTGTCAGAATATAAGTAATGTCATTTTGACAAGTTTAGTATATAAATTGCATGGTTAGAAGTTGTCGATGTGTTATCAAATAGCAAGTAAATTATTAAAACCCAACCTAAAAGAATGATTCGCTGCTATGTTTCTTGTTGTTTCCATAAGTATAACGGAAAAATTGCAAAATATCGTATCTAATGAATTTTCATATTTCTTTGAAGGATGTCATTTCTGAAACAATATGGCCGCCATTGCGGTACTTTGTAAACCAAGCGTTTCTTCAACTGCTCTGATAAAGAATAGAGTCCCTATAGTAATCGAGTACCTACTGCAATTAATGGCGCCAGTGTTTTGTATTTTTGGAGTCAATATGGCGAATGCACCATAAATCAACAGCTGTGCGCATGTCAAATAATTTAGTTCGAATTCGAAGTTGTGCTTATTTGCAGTGTTCTTTTCATTTTTTGTATGAATTCAGTAGATACTTCATATTTTAAAAATCAACAAGTATTAATTATAGATATAAAATGCCGGGCTGCAGTGTGTCCTGTTGCAGCAATCGTTCCGAAAATGGGGTTAGATCGTTCTCCATACTCCAAGGAACCAATAATATAGAAGGGAGGCATATCTAGTTAAAATGTATCGATAGAGGAGAATTGCCCCTTAGAGCAAGTATTTGTGACGTACATTTCCGCACACACAAATGACTTTCATCAATATGCATCATAATTTTGTTTCAGGCTCATTTTGAAAGAAAGGAATTTGAATCTGAAAGAATTAGCGATAAGAAATAAATTATTCAAATAAGATTCCATTCCCACTATTACAACTCCAAATTTGTAAACCCCTCCTCCAAAAAAGCGAAAATACGCAAGCAAAAATCTGTGATTTAAGAATTGGTTTAGTATACCGGGTGACAATGAGACATGGCCATGCTTATATCTTCTTTATTTATGAATCGATTTCGATCAGATTTTAAATGTAGATACTAGACATAATTTATGAATGACCGATGGATATAGTCAAAATGTCCGACTTTCGGTTACACCGGAAATTACACCAACTTTGATTTTTTAAATTAATCACCCTATATATTTTATGTTTTTCGGAATCTACAATTCAAATTACATACTAATAGTCTCGCGAAATTTTTATTTTTTCAAACTGATTTTTTTTTAAATTTTATTTTTACGGTAGAAGGGTGTGACTTAAAAAATCTGTTCTAATTAACTATAGCAACTAATAATAATAGATATTTTATCAATAAAGTTAATAACAAACCCTTAATAAAAGAACAAAATTTGCTAAACACATTTTTTAAAGAAAAAGTCACTTTTTTAAATGACACCTACAAAGGGCCATTTTGTCATTAAACAGAAAATGTAATTACCAATCTAACGATATGCATCGTGCACTACTTTTTCGTTATCTAAAATTGAAGAATTATTAATTATTTTTTTTTAATATTTCTGTGTAATATAACGCCACTCTTGCATGTAATTTGAGTCGTAGATTGCGAAAAACAAAATATATAATGAAATGCATTTAAAAACTCAATGTTAGTGTTATTTCCGGTTTAAATCGAAAGTCGGTCATTTTGATTATACTTGTATGTCAATCCCAAATTATATCTAGCATCTTTGTATCAATTTTCATCCAAATTCATCCATAGGTAAAGGAGATAGAGGCATGGCCCTGGTCTCATTATTGTCACCCGGTATATTAAATATATAACTGTTATTTTTAGCTCAATCTTATACTTCTGTAAGCTAGTACTATACAGTCATGTGCCAGAAATGTATGTGATTGTGGTAGCTGAATATAAAAGTTAAGTTATGTATAGAGTATATTATAAAGAAAATTATTTTATAGGTTACGAAACTTAAGAAGTCTTAGATTTGAGTAGCGTTGAAAATCAGAAATGCGTTAGCAATTTACAGTTTCATTGCAGCAGTAAACTCGTTGCCATGCGTGTTCTTGTAAAATATGTAATGAATGTACAGTAAAATGTATAGGTACTAAAGTGTTATGTTCAAAATTAAAACATTTACAAACAAAATGTATGTTTCCATTTAATATAAATAGACATTTACTTATATTCATTGTTTACGATCCATTATTATTGTACCCGATTTTTATTTTAAATTTACCCTACTAATATCAAATATTTGTCATATAAAAATCCTTTAAAAAAGTAAATAATATTTCATTACACAATACTAATTAATTCAACATTTATTAATACATATACCTTAAGACTACATTATATGTAATGTATTAGTGTCATAGAGAATTCCGACTCGTTCATTTAATCAACTGGTGTAAGATTACATCGATAAGTCAGACTATTAGCATACCGTACAGCGTTGCCTAATTTCGGGCCACACAACGAGTGGTGAGTGTAGTGGGCTTCACAATGTCTGTATACGTTTTTCGTGTATATACAAGGCGCCCCCTGGTGAGCGGTACCCTGAACTAGATGCTGTATAAGGGATATGTAATCATAGCATTGATGAGCCCAGCCAAAAATTTGTGTACGTATTCCTTGTGCACGTTTCAATTGAATGAACTACATATACACGTCGATTCGTTGATGAGCCCTCACCTGGGCTCAACACCGTATGATTGGGCTACACAGCGTACATTAAATATATCCTATGGGCTAGATAATGACCGTCTATGTCTCTATATATATATATAAAGATAGTCCCTCTCACAGCTTGTGTGGTTACATACACAGTAAAATGTTATTTCTTGACTGGGATAGGGGTTGGAATAACTCCAATCTCAGTGCTACGCACAGGTACCAAGCTTTAATGGTTAGATTGAAATAAAACCACTTGTATGTATCGCCTGACGTTTCGTTTATATTTAAAACATTTTCAAAGGCTATGGACAAAAATTTACAAATAAGCAACGTTGTTATAAAATTTATTGAAAATGAAGGTCTTACCTAACAACTTGTGGAACCAAAACACATGTTTTTTAAGGACATGTGAAAATTTTCAAATTTGAACAAATTCATAAAAAAGGGCAGTAGGCCACCAAGATTACAGAGCTGGGCTGCACATGATATAAATACACTTAGTCATACATCTAGCCGGTTACACATTAAAAATTACTAGCACATTTAAAATTTGATTTACAATAATTTTATTAGCTATTTGGCCAACATGGCCGTCAATTAGATAAAAATCATGGTATTGAAAATTATTTCTAAGCAAGCAGCGACAGGTGTCTGAAAGGTGGTTAGAACCGCGCATGCGTCAGGCGATACATACAAGTGGTTTTATTTCAATCTAACCATTAAAGCTTGGTACCTGTGCGTAGCACTGAGATTGGAGTTATTTCAACCCCTATCCCAGTCAAGAAATAACATTTTACTGTGTATGTAACCACACAAGCTGTGAGAGGGACTATCTTTATAGAATTACCGATGCATTTCTACGAGTCAGTGAGCAGGGATTTTGGGCAAGAGGCAGTCTCCTACCTAAAGAATTGGCAGACCACGAGTAAGAAATTGGCGGCAGCCAAAAATCGAAAAATTTTCCTAACCAGATGTCGACAACTTGGAATCACACCAATCCACCTGAGAGGCTACATAAAGGCAACGGAGAACGTGTTTTGCAGAACGCAGAACAATCGCACGCTAAGAAAAGTGGATAACACACAAAGAAGGTTACTGCAAAATATTTTAAAAATAGAATTAAATGATATAAATGATACCATTAGATATTTACATAAAATTTTACATATATCCAAAGAGAATTGTAAACGTTTACTACCTCGAGAGATTTTCAATGCCTTTAATATAAAACAGATCAAATTTTACCAATTTCATTTTAATAAAATAAAATCTAATAATATTAATAAACTCAATAATTTGAGGCTGCCTTTAACACAAAGTAATTCTATTGTAACACCCGATAAGTGGTTTAAAAATATATCTAACGTTGTCATCCCTGATTGTATACAACGTTTCCTTGCACTTGGACCAAAATTTGGGTTACCTGTTGGCTTGAATAATAAATCAACCTTATATAAATATCTTGCTCAAATTGAAGACATTATTAATAGTTTGGATAATAAGGAAAGGAATAATTATCGCTCCTTAGTAGCTTTCCACATTACAGATTTTCTTAAAAATCATAAAAATACAAATAATCCTTTATTTTCCATTGAAAACAAATGCAACATCTTTCTTAAAAATAATCCAAATGTTGTAATTTTACCATCAGACAAGGGCAATGTCACTGTAGCCTTAGAGCGTGATGATTACATCTCCAAAATGCAGACCCTTTTGCAAGATAACCAGGTTTATCAACCCTTAAAAAAGGATCCCACAACGTCTATTGAGACTAGGAATAATAAGTTAATCAGAGATTTACATAATAATAATTACATAGATAACCCCACATATAAACGCTTAATTTGTCATAATTCGGTTTCTCCTAAATTGTATGGTTTACCCAAAATACACAAATCCGACACACCTTGTCGACCCATTGTGTCCTCGACACAATCTCCAGATAGAAAACTGTCCAAATATCTGGCAGAGATCTTAGGGCAAGCCTTTAATAAATATAATAGTTTTCGTATCAAAGATAGTTTCGCCTTCAGCGAAAAAATTAATAATTTTCAATTACCACCTGATTATGAGATTATTTCACTAGATGTGGTTTCTCTTTTTACCAATATCCCTGTAGATTTGGTTATACAGGTTGTTGAAACCAATTGGAACTTAATAGAACCACTAACTAGTATACCCAAATCACAGTTTATTAACCTTCTTAAATTCATCTTTGACTCAACATATTTTTCCTTCATTAATAATTTTTATAAACAAATCTTTGGATCCCCAATGGGCTCAACTCTTTCCCCCATTTTGGCCGAAATCATAGTCAATACCATCATAAAGGAAAGCATCCCCAAGCTGGCTTTTCAATTTCCGTTTCTCTACCAGTATGTTGATGATCTAGTTTGTGCAGTACCGGTCGACGACGTTGCCAATGTGCTGAGTGTTTTCAACGGTTTCAACCCTCACATCCAATTTACAGTGGAAAGAGAAAAGGATTGGTCGGTCCCCTTTCTGGACACTCTGGTCATCAGAACGAATTCCAACACTATTAAACTGGATTGGTATGTTAAACCAACCAGTTCTGGCCGTTATCTGAATTTCCATTCTATACACAACATTCGACATAAGTTGAATGTAGTGAAAGGGCTCAAGCACAGAATCTTAACGATCTCGCATCCGGATTTTCACGCAGTTAATCTCAATAAATTAATTAATACTCTTAAATTAAATAATTATCCTATTTCTTTTTTAAATTCTATCTTATACTCCACCCCCAAGGGCAGGATCATTCCACCAGAAAATTCTGATAATAATATAAATGATAAACCTCCACTTTACAAAAGTCTCATTTACGTCCAAGGACTTTCTCATATAATTAAACAGGTTTTTCGTAAGTTCGATCATATTATCATTGCGGACAAACACCATCATATCATAAAAGATTGTTTCTCAAAATTAAAGGATAAAACTCCAGCTCTCCTAACCCCTAATGCCGTCTATCAGATAAACTGTAGTGGTTGTCCTTCTACGTATATTGGTCAAACTTCTCAGAGGTTGAAATCAAGAATTATTCAGCATAAAAGCGACTCTCGTCTTAAACCCAAAGCCTGCGCCCTTGCTGGACATGTCAACAGCACTGGTCATTGTATGGATTTTGAAAATACAAAAATTATTACTATTGAACCAAATTCTAGTCACCGCACTTTCATCGAAATGTGCCACATTTTTGGTACAAATAATACCTTAAATTCAAATACTGACATTGATCATCTTAGTGTCTCCTACCACCTTTTGTTAGCCATGTCCAACAATGATTTCTCCTTAGAATTTCTCCAACCGAGAAAGCCCAATGGGTAGTTACTTTTATATTATAATATTTTCTTTTTACTGCCCCAATTCTATTACTAATTCTTTAATAATAAATTTTTAATAAACTCAATACGGTCCCACAATAAATTTAGTTATATTTAGATCTATTTAGGGTCTTTTCTCCTCCATATTTTCTCAGTTGTCGTTTTTCCCCTGGTAGACTTACAAGTTAGGTGCTCAATTAGAACTCTTTTTGTAGTTTCCACCTTTTAGAACCTTCAGACATAACTCTTGTCGTCGTTTTTTTTGACTAGTCTCATGTTAGATTGCATTGCACAAGCTAATTGGTCATTTCCATTTTGAACGTCCCTCGTAATATTCGGACGCCTTGCGCTCCGCGCATGCGCGGTTCTGACAACCTTTCAGACACCTGTCGCTGCTTGCTTAGAAATAATTTTCAATACCACGATTTTTATCTAATTGACGGCCATGTTGGCCAAATAGCTAATAAAATTATTGTAAATCAAATTTTAAATGTGCTAGTAATTTTTAATGTGTAACCGGCTAGAGGTATGACTAAGTGTATTTATATCATGTGCAGCCCAGCTCTGTAATCTTGGTGGCCTACTGCCCTTTTTTATGAATTTGTTCAAATTTGAATATCTTCACATGTCCTTAAAAAACATGTGTTTTGGTTCCACAAGTTGTTAGGTAAGACCTTCATTTTCAATAACTTTTATAACAACGTTGCTTATTTGTAAATTTTTGTCCATAGCCTTTGAAAATGTTTTAAATATAAACGAAACGTCAGGCGATACATACAAGTGGTTTTATTTCAATCTAACCATTAAAGCCTGGTACCTGTGCGTAGCACTGAGATTGGAGTTATTCCAACCCTTATCCCAGTCAAGAAATAACATTTTATATATATATATATATATATATGTATAGTCTAACACCCAATTCACAAAACAAAAATGAAAATTAAACTTATTAAATCTTTTAATACGGCAATACACTGGTTACACTCACTGTAAAAGCTACCAAGCACAGTGTGCGGCTGCAAGCTGAAGCCTGCAAGAAGTTTATCTGGAAGTGACAAAGAGAGATGCGGGAGCTTATTTCAGTTTTGGAGTAACAGAATAATATTATTTAATGCACAAGTAGTTTTTTTCGAGAAAGAGCAAATATAAATGGATAGCGCGAATATTTATTATGTACAGCACGGACGCGTAACTTGAGCGTTCTAAATTTGGTGAACATTTAGTAAAATCGATAGACATATGGAATTTAAGATGTAAGCAATGGCAAAACAATACGCAACATAGCTATTTTAGTGGTGCTGTTCTCATTTTCGGAAGTATAATAATTTGGGTTCCATTAAGATCTTTTGATGTTCATTAAATTTTTTGGTGGACAGCGCTAGGGATGTATGGTTTAATTTGGTGTACATTATATTTGATCCCTTTCTAGTGTGCCTTGAAGCCAGTTCTCTTTTAAATTGCATATTTTTTGTAAAAAAACCGTAAAACGTGAAAAACTTTGCATAATTTTTTTTCATTTGCTATACGTTACTTTCAAACAAATAGAAGAAGTGAAACTACAGTGCGCCCTGTGACTACTTTTTCTACAAGTATTATCTTTTTTTGTTTATTTTAACTGAAAGAAAATAAAAACTATCACAATTTTTGTCAGGTCTGCTACTTATTGTACAGCAGCCGTTAACTGCAAAGAATTATTATTGGCTTAGCATTAGGCTTTGGCATAATTCTATTTATGAGGATGCGTCACCACAGGTAGCCCCCAAGATAGCCAGACAACAGAAAATGATTCACAAAGTTTGTTGTGTTAAATCCAAAGGAATTTTAACGACTTGAATTAGAGTGTTGCACATTAGGGACGCTCTAACGATGATACCTACAATTCTCAACTTAAAAAATATTTCAGTATATTTAGACTTCTAAAACGGTTTTATCTCGCGTTTACGATTGGACTTTAGTAAATCAAATTTAGTTGGTCATCAAAATTCTTGGAAATTTGACAAGAGTTGATCAAATAGAAGTAGCCGGACATTAATATTAATTAATTTTTATACATACTCGTATTGCAAGATGTAGATACCTTGTAAATGATTAATTGTGGACATCTCAATATTTCACTTGTAGCATTAACATTACCATTACACAGAAACTATTAACAAATGCTATTGTTTATAAATATTGTCAATAGCACGAACTATTGTCAATATCACTTCCTAAAACGGTCAATATTGATTGTAAATAAACTTCTCTTTATTGCATTTTACATAATTCATTCTCAGAAAAAGTATATGTAACGTATTGGATAAGTGGTTTTCCAACTTTGTATGATCAGCTAATCATTCCGCGAAATGTCACTTTTCAAAATTTGTTATGTAATTTAGATTTTTTGATAGATATATATTTAATCTGACAATCCTGTGAACAAATTTACGCACCTCTCAACACTGTTTTGTGGCAGTTTACAAAATGTGAACTAAAATATTTAATTGCGATTAACTTTTTAACATCGAATGAACTTGATTTTTTGACATTTTATTGGTCCAAAGCATATAATGCGATACCACGATAACTGCAAAACGGCAGATAATACGAGCAAATATTTCTGTAAAGGTGAAAAAGTGAATGAAGGGAATTTATATAATTCGTTTGCCAAAAGTTACATTTTTGAAGATTTTTTGGGTTATCTAAACAGGGTAGCAAACCATGCCTTCAGTTTGTTGCACGACGGCGATACATACTATGCCGAAGGGTCTAGGACATTTCGCTATCGCCGTTTCGCCGTCTGCCATTTCGCCGTCGCCACTTCGCCGCCGACCACTTCGCCGTCGCCGTTTCGCCGTCGACCATTTCGCCGTCAACTTGGAAGGGGAACAAAGACCGTGCTGCCAAATAATTATACTTTAATTTATTTTTATACTGTAATGTAATGCAACCTTCACTTTATTTATTTGGACATTAATTTGCTTGCTTATAAACTATCATCTTTGTTATCTTACAATAATATACTTGTACTCCGTTGTCGGAAGAAAATGCATAATAAGTTTAATAATTTCTATTGTACTTAAACAGCAAGTATACAGTAATATTTAAATTGTAAAGTAACATATATACCGGGTGGTTCAAATTTATTTCGGGAAACCTTAGGAATACACAAAACACTTCAAAATAAAGCGGAAAACGTTAATCAACTTATATCGAACAACGTATAATAAGCGAGATGTAAGACGTTGAAGTTGAGTTAAAAAATCTGGTGTGGTACACTCACACAACATCCTTTTTACAGTGATCTTATAATTAGGCAAACATTTTATTTTTAATTTTTAAGCATTTGTCAAAATTTTTCAAAAATTACAAATTCTACAGAAACGGTAGAAAATAGAGCGTTAGTTGAAGAGACAAATTTTCTCTAAAAGTTTAAGCTGAATTAAAAAATGTAATAATATAGCGGATGTGGGCATTCTATTTAAAATAGGAGTTAATTAAAAAAATAGAAAAAAAAACAAAAGAAACCCATTTCAGAAGTATTCAACTGGAAAATCACCTACCTCACATTAATACACAATAAAAATATAAAGTTTGAAAAAAGGGCAAATCACTAAAATCATCATAACGGCCATACTACCTTAAAGGGAATTTTCTAAACCAAATCATTATAATGACCACCATGTGCATGATAAAAGGATTAGCAAAAAGTAAAAAGTATGCTTATTACCATGAACAACTAATCAGACGGTTTAATGCATATAAGAAGTGTACTTGTAATAACCTTTAACGTCCTCCTAATGGGAAATAAATTTGAATAATATTTTAAAGCTATTAAAGATTTCGATCATGTATCATTTAAAACGTAAAAGTTTGATTCCATGTTTTGCTTAGATATAGATAAGTGAAAAAATGTTTTTTTAAGTCGGAAATGTATAATAGTCTACGGCGAAATGGCGACGGCGAAAAGCCAACGGCGAAACGGCGACGGGGAAATAGCGACGGCGAAACGGCGACGGCGAAATGTCCCATTCCGATGCCGAATGTTTCAATAGTATTGTGTACAAACTTGTTGGAGCTAAAAGAATCCATTTTTCAAAGCGTGGTTCTTATAAAACAAGATGTTTAGCAGCAGTATCCAACTTCAATACCAAAAACATTCTCTTTTTTGCGAATTCCAAAAATTGTGCAACGGAAATGTTAGGCTTTCCACTAATTTTTATTGCTCTTTACCCAAACAAATTGTTAATAAAAAAAGAGAAGGTAGATCTTGCAAATCTTTAGAAGCCGACGAAGATTATGAGCTAAACTCAGAATATGATTTCCCTGACAAAACCCCACATGAATTTTCAATGTTGGTTAAAATTTTCATGGAAAAAATCGGCAGCGTAATTAAAATTAGTATAGAAATAAACACTCGGGGTCAAAGTTTGAACCCTAAATGGTTTGATGAAAACTATTATAAATTAACGGCGAGCAACTTTGGAAGGATTTGCAAAATGAGAGAGACAACATCTACCATAAATATTGTAAAATCTATATTATATTCATTACCATTTGAAAACAGATAAGAAAAACATCGCAGTCCGCTATGGTACAATAAGAAAAGTCGAACAATTGATCCCCTCCAACAAAGATTCTTTTCCCAGACTACAGACAGAAGGCGTTTACCAGCTCCAATGTACTTGTGGAAAATATTACATCGGACAAACGGGAAGAAGCATCCAATGTAGAATAAAAAAACACCAGAGCCACACACGACATCCAAATACCCAAAAATCAGCCATCGCAGAACACGTATTAGGACCACGAGATCACAGAATAAATTACGACTCCGACTAGCCAGGACTAAAAAATACTTCCCTCGTGTTATTCGTGAATCCCTAGAAACTATTAAAAATCTAAACAATTTCAACGGAGAAGACGGCTACCGCCTTAGTAACACATGGAAGGTAGCTTTGCAAAACCAATCCATCCATAAACAAGTTTCACCTGAGCAACCAAACGGAAAAATGACAATTCCCAATAACATACTTGATCTACATGAGCAGCCAAACGTAACGGCTTCTCATATATAACCAGGAGCAAAAAGCACCAATATCAGTCTTTAGAAAACTTCTGAAGAAGTTGACAGCATGAGCAGCGAAAGTTCAAATCGACGACCACGGCATAACCCGGAAGAACCTTCCATTATAGACAACGGCTTGAAAGCCTGCATTCGTCTATACAATGCTGTTAAAATTGTTTTTTATTTAGGTATGTTATGATAATTATTATTTTACGGTACCTATTATAATAAGAAAATAATGTTTTTGCTGTTATTATTGTAAAATTTTTCAAAAAAATTATATCCGTAAAGGTACACGTTAGGTAGTTGCAAAAAAATTGTTTGACCATGTCGAAAAATAAATATTTTGTTGCTACTAGTTCTATGTTAAATTTCTTTGTCGTGGTAACGCAAATCTCTGAGTACTTGCAGAACTTGCTATTCGAGAGTACAGTTGATTTTATTTCTGCTTATCTTAATTTCTTTACCCCCCGCTGTACACCTCTGATTTGTGACACTCTCTTGGACCCTGAGACGTATGATGGGTTGGTTATTGCCACTGCATTTTCGCAGCGAGAAATGATTTCAGGAATGAGTGAACAATGACCTTAAGTTGCACATAAAGAGAACCCTAATTTTTATTTGGTTGTGTAACCTGCATAATCTCGAACAAAATGTCTCTAATTACAAAATCCCTGAAACTGGATACATACATAGAAATTATTATAGTCTGTTTTTCTGCTTTATGATTCAGAGCAGGCCTTGCATTTATACTATTTTACCAGTGTACAACAGTTGAGTTACAAAATATAGGTACCTAACTTCAAAATCAAGGTCCCCGAGATTGTCACGTTGACACTTCAATAACGTTTAATAAAATTCCACGAAAAAGCAGTATTAATAGTAAAACTAAAGTGGCTATAAAACGCTGTTTTACTAATATAACGGATATCAATGGTAAATTAAGTAAAACAGCCATCATTGGAAGAGTTGGTCAAATCAAGAGTTATAAAGACGATGGATTGGTAGAGGTGGTCTTGTTATATGGCCACCTCGTTCCCCCGATTGGCCCCATTAGACCTCTTCTTGTGGGGTTTTATGAAAGATCATGTATACAGAACACCTGCTGAATATCTGAATGATCATCAAAGCAGCATCGTAGAGGCATTCGATTTAATCACTGAAAATACGCTCTAGACCTAGACCTAAGCAGTATTACATTGCGAAACGTGTGTGGTTAATAACGGTGCTCATGTGGAGCAATTGTTGCAGAACTGTTACAGATTGCTTAATTAAATAAAATTTGCTGTATATAATTAAGAAACAAGCAGACTGTTGTAAATAGGTAATGGATATGATATCTTGCTACAAACAGTAGTTTGCGGGCTGTAGTGTTGCCTGATGCATTAAAATTAAAATGCTTATAACTTTCCAAAGATTGATATTAGGAGTAATTTTGTGTGCTTTCCGGCGAATAGCTCTAGTGGCCTACTGGCTAATGTTCGTGTATTGCGATTATACTTGTAACAGGTCAATAATAAATATACCAGATCCGGGGCGCTACTACGGGCTGTTCTAATTCCTTTCTTATTCCCGTTTTATTGTACGACTTCTGAAATAATTATATTTAAATAGATACTCCATATTGTATTTCTGGATTAGAAATGCGTATATCTTGTAAAAATTCATCGCAATAGTTTTTAGTAAGTGAAATTGTTAATTGAGAAACTTAATAATTTTCTCTTAATAATTATATTTGAAGATTGGCATTTATTTTTCTGCTGTCTGCACCCTTCAGTGTTCTAAGATCTGAAAAAGTTCAAAATTTTGTAAATAACGGCAGTTTCTCTAATATCAGTGCTTGCTTAATTACTAACTTAACGTGTGGAAATCACAATACAATTACTCTCTTTGGAGGTGATTAAGCAGATTTTTTTATTTTTGCCACTTCTACATGACATTGTAATTAATGCCATGCTATAACTCTGTCCACAAAATTTATCAACACGCATCTATTTTAGTCTTTCCAAAAGCGGCATCATAAAATTGAAAATACTTCGTTCATGAATTTCATAGAACTCCTTTCTCAATTTGATAAGTATTTTGTATTGAATGGTTAAATTTTATCAATCATTAATGCCTAAAATACATTTTCCTAACATTTTATTTTGAATTTGTGTTTTCAAATACTTAGTATTATATGTTCCTTAAAATAGAAGTTCCGGTAAAAATTTTCACATTAAGTTTCAAAGTTTCTGATGACTTTCACTTTAATTTTGCTTTCTAACCTCATGCTGTGTCAAAAACTAGTTTTAATTTTAAATTCGTTGCCAATCTAAACATCAAAACTTAATTTTTATTAAATCGAAATGTCTATTGTTATTGATCTGAAAAAAAGACAATAACGGGAGGTTTTGGAGTCTGTCTAGAGAATTTCAAATTGAATATTTCAACATAAAGGCATAAATACATACACATGAGAAGGTCCTGCAAGACATTTATAGACATTGTGATAATAAAAACAACTGATAATGCTCGAATAGGAGACAGAATAATATATCATAAAACTAAGAAAATTGATATGGCATCAAAAGGACTAGTAGTTGAAAGAACGCCCACTAGAGATAACTGATTGAAACTACAAAGCTTGTATTCAAAATAGCTCATCTAATACTAACAGTTTCGCTTCTTCTTTTACTGTGTCTTATGTTTTACTTTGTCGGCATACTGCATTGATTTTCTTTTGTATCTGCAATCTAAGAATAGCGTCATTAGTCTTGTTGACCTAATTTTAAAGAAATAAAGATATCTAGTTCCTGAAAATATCTTTATATTTAAAAAAACTGCTTAAAAATTTAATTTAAGAAACTAATTAGGAACTTTTAGCTGTTTAATTTGGTTATAATTTCAAATTAAAAAGCTTTATAAATGTAGTAAATTCGACTATTGTTTATTTATCACATCTGAATGTTTGTTCTCAGAAAATTAATTTAGTACTGCTTTGGTCGTTAAAGGTAGTACTGAAGTCTAATCCTCGTAGTGCTAATTGAACGAAGTGCTATAGGAAATTATGTTAAATAAAAATGAAAATTACACAAAGGTATTGGAAAACTAGTGACGGTATCTGGATATAGTTCAGTAGTTCTTCTACTTCCATACCGTCTTCCTTAAGAAAATTAAAAGGAAGCATGCGAAATACTACTTGCAATAGATAAATAATTTAATTAAATGTGGGATATTTAACAATAGTAAATAAAGGTCATTGTTTCAGGAATGATTAAAATCACCAAGGTTGCAGAACTGCGTGTATTTGAAATCAACTGTAAACTGTTTTTCAATGAGGGCTTCAAGAAAATAAATTTTAGTGCAAAGATATACCATGCTGTATAAGAATTTCCAGTAAACAGTTGAGACGAGAGAAGGAGTGACATTAATAATGTATTAATTTATTGATATGATAAGAAAAGGGAATACTTGTGATTCTTACTCATAATACTATCAAAATCACTCTTCTTCTTGAATAAAGTAAGACAGGTGCCATTCAAGGGTATTGAACACGACTTAATTCCACATGTAAAGCCTCCACACGTAACTACTTCACGCCGTCAATTGGAGTATTCCTTTCCTTCTATAACTCTACGTTAGTTAGAAAGAGATGAATGAGAGTAAAACACTGCTTTTCGTAAAAAGTGAATTACGTTAGAACCAGTAAACGTAGAATTAAAATTTTTGTTGTATTGTAAAGCTTATGAAAAGTACTTTTTCGGAAACTCATTAAAAAAAATATGGCTCAACAATTTTTTCAAAATTAGGATTGATGTAAAAAAAGTAATAAAAACAGTATACATTTAAGGAATATAAAGTTTGTTTTTAGAATCCGACATTCTTCAAGTAGTTGTACGTACAATAGTGTAAAGAAACTTAGATAATTTCTTTCGGTTTTTCTGTAATTCCATTTTTCATTTTTCTTGCACATCATCTATCTCTTACGAGCAAACGTGAATTTTCATAGCGCTTGCTCGCTTCAACAACGCTGCAAGAATCCAGGATCGCACAATTTCCCGCTACAAATAGTCAGAATAACGTCGCTGCATCGTCCAGAGAAAATTGTTGGCTAATTGTACGCCTACTGCAGCGTACAGAGAAGCATTCAGCATTATTTGCCGATTATTTGGGAAGCGAGTGCAGTGTTTTCATGCGGTTTTACCATGGGAAATTATAAGCGAAGTGATATCGGTAAAAGAAAAGTACCATCTGTATTACGAAAAAATAGACGTTTGTCAACATTAAAGTGTTTGAATAAAAAACGGTAAGGTTTAGTAGAATTTAAACCCGCTAGCTGGTGCCATGTTACATTATTGTTTTTCAGAACAGTAGTTTCATAGTCCTCTTACTCCGACAATTAGGAGCCTTAAATAAGCTTAATCCTCTTATGCAGGTGCACACAACCTTGTCAATCACTACACTGTATATATTAACTGGGAACTGGCATGTGAGGCTCAGTATCTTCCCGGAACGCAATAATTACTCCAAAAAAGTCCTTAATTTGTGAATTATGATCGTTTCCTGTTATTCTGTATAAACTAAAATGTAAACATTACCACTGTTGATATACGTTTATGCATTTTATTCACCTTTTGTGAGAAATATACAAGTATGTCATATTCTGCATTAAATATGCGAAGAACGCAAATTGCGTAAAGCCATAAGTCTATAAAACTATATCCATTATTTAGTTTAATAATTTAGTAAAATGCCATTCCATTCATTACTGCAACGATTAGTATTACTCTATTACTGACGTATGTATCTTGTCGATTTTGAAATTTCTTTAGTACGGGCGTTAAACTATTCGTGTAGACCACTTGTTCTGTCAGTACGCAAGAGCGATGTCATAGCAGTAAGCGCACTGAGTAATTGTAATATTGGTATCCTGCTTTATTCCACTACAGAGAGTGGGACATAAATTGTGCTACGTATAATCGGCCAACGTTGCCGCAAACAAAAACTAAATAGCGTGTTCAATCCCCTTAATTATAATTAATTTACAGATAATTTTGCTTATAATATGAACAAATTACTGAAATGTCGAAATTAAAATCCACAAGCAAAACCTCGCAAATACTAAAAGGGAAATAGGTGTAGATGCCATCAGCAATAATATAATGAAAACAACGTTTTATGATTAAAGAATGATTACCTGTATAGATAATGGACAAAATCAGTTCTAAGATGGAAGTTTGTGGTACTCCAGCGTTAATTATAAATAATCATGAAAACTGTTTTAAGGTCGCTCTCAATACACAAGCTTCGCCTTGATCGAAATGCTTATACAAAATAAAAAAGAAAAATTATAAATGGTGGACGACGAGTAGCAGTCCATCGATAGTATGGTTTACGTAAAGGTAAAATCCAATAGTAAAGGTAAAGCGACTGACGCCGTCTACGGGCTGTGACGTTTGAGGTCCATATGATGAATTAAGAACGGGAGGGAAAAGTGAAGAGAAGCAGGAAGGTGGCAAACGGAAAAGAACACCAAGACGAAAAAGAGGAAATGGCCTGAAAGCAAATTCCAATGGGCAGTAGCTTGCGTGAAAACAGTTACGAAAAATCCGTACCTGGCTTGACACTCATGTAAACTTTCATACAAACGCGTCATATAGCTTCAGAACCAACAATCATAAGAATTTCGATATCCGAATAAAATCGCGGCCGAAGAGATATCCTCCAACTTCTAACTGGCAACTTGGAGTTTTTGGAGGCAAACGCGAATAGCCCTTAAAACCAGATATTGCTAGGTTGAGAAAATTACATCTGCATATTCTATCCTCCTAATGAAAATTAGAAAATTAAGATCATGTCAATTTCAAGAAGTTTAGTTTCAACTTTGTAGTCTAAGACACAAAAAGATCTCCAATTAGGTGGAAGTAGAATGGAGACCCGTCATGCGCCATTTTGTTTTTAATCAAGCCCTGAGAGCACAATTAAAACCGGTTTATTTTAATTGAAATTGATAATCAAACCCTGAGGCAATGGGATACTTTGCGCGGCATTTTGTTTTTAATAATTAAATTGATCAAACCCTGGGACAATGGGATATTTTGGGGGCTATTTTGTTTTAATAATTAAATTGATCAAACCCTGGGACAATGGGATACTTTGGGGGCCATTGATTTATTTACCTAATTAAATTGAAAAACACCGCGGGCCCAAGTTTTTGTCCTTATCAACACACTTTCTCTGTCGAACTCTCTGACTTGCTTGCTAATGTATTTTTATTTTAAAAAAGCTCTGTGTTGGTCGGGTGTGAACCCGAGACAGCACTATTGCAACACAACTGTTTAACCAACAGCGTTAGCACGGCTTCTTGATTTAAATGACTTCTATGTTCACCATTATGGACGGACTAGCTGAAACCCGCGG